>PVHX01005818.1:0-108048 GCA_004024805.1 Geosciurus inauris | reverse complement strand
AAAAAAAAAAAAAAAAAAAAAAAAAAAAAATTATCCAGTCTTAGGTATTAGGTATTCTATGATAGCAGCACAAAATGAACCAAGACTGCACTGTTGCAGATATCACTAAGTAAGATGAGTAGGAGTAGGGTGGATTCCCTCATCCAGTATGTCTGGGGTCCTTACAAGACTTGCAAAGACAGAGACACAGAAGGAAGATGCCATGAGACAATAAAGACAGAGGGCGGAGTTACTTAGTTGCAAGGTGAGAAAAGCAAAGATTGTCAGCAAACCAACAGAAGATCCAAAGGAAGATCCTCCCACAGATGTAAGTAAGAGGATGGTCCTGCAGTCGGAGTTCTTACTTCTAGTCTTTATAACTGGGAGATCAAAGCTTTCTGATATTTTCATCCTTGTTTATGGTACTTTGTTATGGTAACCTTTGAAAACTAAAACACTCTTCGTATGTGAGGAAACGGGTTTCTTTGTAGAAGTTTTCACTTGACTTGTGGGGAAAAAATTTAGTCCATTTTATTGTAGTGCAGTCACATAGGGTAAAGTATAGTAAACAAGAACACAATATTTAAACAGGTTTCTGGAAATTGCTTTTATGGTGGAATATAGTTTTGACACTGAAACTAATAAATCCCACAGAGTGATTCTCTACTGGCCTGTAGAAATATGTATTACTGATGCTGATAGTCATCTATTTGCTTGTATTTACAGAAAAAAAATCTAAAGCAATTCATTTCTATGACATTTGTTCACAAAGATTGGTATAATGAGAAGATTAAATTTTTTTAGACCTGTGAACAGGTCTAGCCTTTCTATTTCTAGAGGAGCATCATTCTTCCATTAGAAAATCATTACAACCTAGGTATGAAAAACCCGATTTCACAGCTCTGTCTGCAGGTTTTACTAATATAAGTCAGCTCACACAGGTAAATAAATATTTAACACAATGTCATAATCTTATCAGTGCTAATGATACATTCTTCATATTGCCTTTAATCCTATTCCTTGTTCTGTCCTTGATTATAGGGGAGTATATTCAATCATCCCGGACCAGGCCTCATGCATAGTATTCAAACTGTAAATATCTATTAAATTGAAAAAGTGCATCTCATATTTGAGTTTTGTATATACCTAATTCAATGGTGTTGAACACAATTCCAAACATTTCAGATCATTTTTATCTAAAATGCAACATAGTAGAATTAGACAGTAAAATAGAAAATCAATGACTGTATTGTTCTCATTCATTTTTACAATGAGAGATCATTCCTTGTGTTGGTTTTATTCTGTTTGGCACCAGAGGTCTGCTCTGCCCTGCTCCACATGTCACTCTGCCCTGCTCTGGTTCCTGGAGAGCAGACACATGCAGACTGCATCACCAGCACCCTTTATCGGCCAGTTTGCTGTGTGATTTACCAGTGGGATCCACCACAGGACATCAGAGAGCAGGAGAAAAAGAAATGCCTGTAGCACCTTCCTTTAATAGCTGCTGAGCTCCCAAATGAGTGCAGTCCTATTGGGAGCTCCCCCTCCAAGGTGCCAACCTTACCAGGGCTGAGGATGAGGTCTTCTCCCTGGACCCATTCAGCTTTACATGTGGGAATTACTTCAAATTGTTGTTACCTTTGCATACAGTGCTCTGTTTTTGTTCTTTGTATTTTGAGTGTTTTATTTTTCCTAACCCTGTGTATACTTCTTTAAAAAGGCTTGTCTTAGCCGGGTGCAGTGGTGCACACCTGTAATCCCAGCATTTTGGGAGGCTGAGATAGGAGAACTGTGAGTTCAAAGCCAGCCTCAGCAACAGGCGAGCCGCTAAGCAACCTTGTCTCTAAATAAAACACAAAATAGGGCTGGAGATGTGGTTCAGTGGTCGAGTACCCCTGAGTTCAATCCCTGGTACCAACAACAACAAAAAAAAAAACCAAGGCTTGTTTTTAAAATTGTCTTATTTGAAACATCAGTTTCCTGACAGAGATTCTAACCAAAACAGTCTTTGGTGAAGTTACTTTATTAGATAAAATAGGTTATATATATTAGAATGTGTCTCAGATGAACTTCCTCAATTAACTTTTGGTCTTCATCTTGCTCATGTTTTTCTTGACTTCAGATCTGACTAGGAAACCTGCAAATGTTTTTACTTGGTCAGAACGGCAAGCAGCTATGAGTGATTTGGATTTAGCTAAAAAAAAAAAGAATTTAAGTGTATTTTTGTTTTTTAAGTTTGTAAGAGAAGGAATATCATGAGATATATGAGAGTAATTGAAGGGATTTGTAAATCATACTCTATGTCCACTAAATTATTGAAACTCTTGGCTCTCGTTATGCATGCCTTCAAAATAGCCAGTTTCCATGGGCATCTGTCAGCTCTTCTAACCTGATGCCTTTGTAGAATTGGATGCTCTCTACCCCTTCTTCTAGCCAACACTACTTCTTTTCTAATATTAAGTATTATTATTTAGCATTTATAATTAGTTTACTCTAATGTAAAAATAATAGACCTTAACTGCAAAAGACTTTAGTTCCATTCCTAGATTTACTACTGAACATTGTTTTTGAGTTATTAAGTCTTCGATGATCTCTCTATTTTCAAGTATCTTCTCTAAATACTATAAGACTATTATGGACATCTGTATATTTTAGAATAGTTGCCTCAGCTGGCGGTTGTAGAGCACCAACACAACTTTCATATAAATAATTTTAGAGTCCAGAAAACTATTTTTAGTATCAAAAACAAATTGGTTAGCACTTTTCATAATTCAAGAGATTTTACATTAAATCCTGATATTCCATTTTAGCTAAAAAATTGAAATGTTAATCCGTAAACGAATCTGTGGGATAACAGTTTATGTGTGGCTACAAAGGACTAGAGCTGATTTGAGACTGCCTTATACAAATAGTCTTGCATTCACTCATTCCCAGAAAGTCAATTTTATTCTTACACACTATTAACTTGGCCCCTATTTGTATTTAAGTATGTATTGCGTGATTTAAACTATACAATATAATAATCTCCTTGAGCCTCCTCCTGTAGCATTCCAAGATAAAGAATCTCTTTTTCCACTTATTTTGTTTAGGCACTAAAGGGGTCAGAAAGAATTGAAATCACTTGAATGTTTAATGGTATGCATGCACCAAACATTTGACAAGCAAATATTTTCCATGCCTTAGAGTCTGCAGTACATTCCAAATTGTATAAGGCATCATCTCTGGCTCTACACCTCAAATTCTACTTAGAAGCAGTACATTCAACATCCACTATTTATAAAACAACTGCTCTACTCAATATGTACCCTTGTCTATTTTTGAAAGGGGCTCCATATGGGAGGACTTTACCTTTTAAAGATTCCTATCTTGGATGGAGGTACTTATTATCTTCATTATATAAAAATCTTAATATTCACATCACATTTGCAAAAGCAAACCTTGTTTAGACCTTTAATTAGCAGGTATTTTTAATTGAATCAAATTAAAAAGAAAATGTGTCTTCTCTCTTCTACTGTAACACTGAATTTTTCTCCTAATCCAATTATTTCTTTTTTAAAAAATTTAGGGGTTTAGATAAAGGATAATCACCAAAATTGCTACTCACCTATAAAATATTCTAAAGGAATTTTTTAATTAATCCATGAAACTATTTATTAGAATAATAGTGGCCTGTGGTGGCACAGGTTAGAAAGATTGATTGGAAAGGGAATGAGAAACTTTCCAGGATGATAGATGTCAGTATCTTAATCGGGATATTGACTGCCCAGCTATATGCCTTTGTCAGGACTCAATAATCTGTAATTGAGATTTTCATACTATGCTATAAGTAACATAACCGCAATAAAATAACAAAAAATTCTTATTTCTACACCTATAAAAACACCATGTTTTTAAGCAATGGAAATACTACTATCTCCACTGTCAATATTGTGGGTACTGCATGAGTCACTTCTATTCATAATCTCTAATTTAATCATTTGTTATCATAGGTTTCTACATCTAGTTTTTCTTTAATAAAAACAAAATCTTAAAAACATAATGTTAACATTTACATACATAAAACCAAGTCAGGCATAAAGCAAAAGATATATTTCTAACTAGCCAGCATTAAGAAATGGTTTCCATGTATCTATTTAACCAGTCAGTATAAAGTAGCTCCATAATTTTTCATAATTTTTAGTTTTATTTTTTGATTTCATTAAAACATTTTCATAATCAGCCAGAGTAAGAGAAAATAGGACCTTTGAAAATAAAACATTTTATTTTGCTTTAATAGAATATCTTTTGCTAATATGTTGGTCAGATGAGTCATAGTCCATTTTTCTAGTGATATAAAATGTTGAAAATTTGCTGACTAGTTTTCTTTTAAACTGTGGGATGTTAAATTATGCCTCTTTTAAAAAAGTAAGAACTAGAATACTGTAAAATTGACTTAACGTGTTTAAATATTTTATTTTCAGACTACCACAAGGTAATAATTGCACTATTCCTTAAGGACACTCATTTTTATGTCACACTTTCCATAGTCCCCAAGACTCTGCTGCATGTACTGATCTTTTTCCCTACTGATATCATAATGGACAAACTGTCATTAAGATACAATGTCATTCTTTCTCTTGTCTCTTCATTAAGTCATTAAGGCCTCCAGAAGAATCTCTGGAATTGTGATAGATCTGCTTCTCAACTTCTCAATAATTCATAATGTGTTCTTGAGTGTTGCCTGTCTAACATATTGCTCTGTGAGTCACTAATAACCCCAAACCTTCACCAGTGTTGCAGCAGAAAGAACTTTTATAGGATGTTTCCTACTTTTTTCTCTTTCTAGCCCCTATTTCTGGTTTTCTCCAGGGTTTTCTTGTGCCAGTTCTTATGGCTATGGCCACAACCATAATGTATGACCATGAGATTTTTGGCTTGTGTGTTACTTTTGCATTGACATTGTATATCCAGGCCTTAATGCTATTTTTTAATTGTATGTGTAAATATTAGATAAATGGAATAGTGAACAAATGAATCAATGAAGTTCTGCACAATGTTTATATTAATCCACTGAAACTCAGGATATTTTTAAAAAATCAACCAAGAAATCAAACAAATGTTTAGAAACTCTATATAATAGTTATGCAAAAAAGTTTCTTTTATGATTCCCATTTCATACACATAAAAGGGAAAGGGAGTAAGATGATATAAATAATGTTGAATACATTATATTCAAGAGCTTATTTTTAAGAAATGCAACTTTAAATTGCATTCATTTCTATTTACGGTAATTAAATATCATTATTTTTATGAAAGTTCCTTGAGGGCCAAAGTAATAAATAAGCAATTCCTTATTTATCTTCATTTGCTCACTCTAGTTAATTAAAAAATAAACACAATTGCTATTGTTGATATTTTTATTATTTATAAACAATACTTTGTAGTCATTATGCATTTTCAAATACTTCTGCATTTATTAACTATTGATCCATTCACTAATTGATTCACTCAAAAAATAATTATGGAATCATAATTACACACAAAGTTAGAATAAGCCTTTAGTTCAGGGAAGAAAATGGACAGTTGATTATTATAATACTATATGGTATATTGTATAGCAAGGAGATAAAGATCAGCCTCAAAAATAAGGAAAACTCTCTTGAGTGAAGAGACATCTAAAGGGAGAGTAAGAGTAAGCCTCCAGAGAAAGACCAGGAACATGGAAATCCCACGTACAAGAAGCAGCATATGCAAAGCCTTTAACAAAGTAAGCTATTCTAAGGACTGTACTAGGTTTTCTGTGCTTCAATGTCTTTATCCACAAAATGGACATAGTAAAAGTACTTATCAAATATAATAACAGTGAGCATTACAAATTTTATATGAAACAATTCCTCCTACAATTGTCTGATAAAAATCAATGAATGTATATTTGAAATTTAGGATATAGGAAGGATAGAGACAAGTTAATTATATGCCAGATAATAAAAGAGTAATCTAGCAGAGATAATACCAGTTAGAACTATGAGTGAAAAAATGGATAGAAAGACATTAATAAGTTTGACAGGTATTCAGAAGCAAGAAATAATGAGATTGGGAAATGGAATGCTTATATAAAGTGAGGATTAGGGAAGAATGAGAATGACTTGCAGATTTTGATTTGGACAGCATAAAAGGAAATAGAAATCAGAAGGTTCTTCATAACCACCTCCGATTTCCCTCTCCAGATTTTTTCTGTATTAGTCTTCCTTTGACTTTCATCATTATCAGTAGAAATTGACAAATATCATTTATGGAGAAGCCAGTTTCATCCCTCCTCTGGCTTCTACATATGTGCTTTCCCATTCTACATTCTTTTGTTCTGTCTCTTACCTAACTTCAATTTACTTTTCACATTTCAGCTTATTAATCAGGTCCTCAGAGATTTCTGCAAGTTTCATCTCTGTTCTAGTTATTCTTTTATAGGAAATTGAATAATTATAAGCATGTACATGGTCATTGACTTATGATTATCTTTCCTTCTGGATTATAAACTACATGAGGACTGGACACATGTTGTTAAAATGTGATCACCACTATATCTTCAGGTCCAGCATGGTGCCTGACAATAACAGTACTAACAAATATCTAGAAAATATGGTCAGGGGTGTTGTGGTTGGAGGCTAAAAAGTTCAGGTTTGGATCTGTAATGGTGACTACCTGTCATTATGTATTTTTGAGGTCTTAGGAAAGCCAGTGGAAAGTACATATTCAAGTACAGAGATCTGGATAAAGATGGTAGTATATAATTAAAATAAGAAGTCCTCACTCTGTGTGTTATGTTGTAAAGTAAAGCTTAAGTACATAAAAGAACTATGTCTCAATAATCAATGAAAAGAGAAAGTAGAGTGTTTCTACTTTTCTGTCAAGAAAGAAAAAAATACCTTAGGAACTAAACTAAAACTATTCTTATACACACGTTTTAGTCAACATGGTGCAAAACTGTATATTGTTTATACTGTAACAAAACTCATGGATATAGATAAGATTTTCAAAGCAAAATGTGGTAGTAAATCTATGTATCTGGAGCTTTGTTCAGTAAGAAGACAAGAAGGAGAAGTTTTTTAAAAAGGTAAATTAAGGAGAAGAAAGAAACATAGAAGGAAAATCAGGATTTATTCTCACAGAAGTCATGGGGAATGTTTTTCTTAGTTATCTCACTATGAACATAAGCTGGATATATGTGAGTAGAAGTCAGGTCTTAGTGTGTGGGTGAAAGTAAATTGAGAGAGAGAAAACAGAGAGTGGCTATAAACAATTCAAGAAGTTGGGTTATTAAGGAAAGGATAAGAGGATGATCTCTGAAGGAGAAAAGGTCTTGCAGGGGCAATATTGCATGGGTGATTTGTTGATTTGTTTGTTTTCAAGATTGATGAGATTTGAAAGTACTTAAAACTTGCCTAGGAATGAAGAAGACAGTGAAAATAAAGATTGTACTATGAAGAAATGAACTATCAAGTCATGAATAAAGAAACTGGAACTGCAATTTACTAAGTGAAGAAGGTTGCATACTTTATGATTCCAAGTAGAAGGCATTCTGGAAAATGCAAATCTGTGGAGGCAGTAATCACTAGTTGCTATTGGAAGTGCTGTGGGAAGAAGAGGTGGAGGTGAAGCTAAGGACATTCTTAAGACAGTAAAAGTATTCTGTGTGATACTTTAACTGTTTGTCATTATACATTTGTAAAACCCTACAGAATGTGTGATGCCAAGGGTGAACAGTCACACTTCAGGTGGCAGCAATACGTAATGTAGGTTCTGCGTTGTAACAAATGAGCCCTCTGGTGGGATATGTTGACTGTGGAGGAGGCTGTGCTAGTGTGGGAATAGGTGGTAAATGGGATATCTCTGAACTTTTTGTTCAGTTTTGCCACAAACTTAAAACTATTGCTAAATATAAATTCTATCTTTAAAAAAAAGACAATGGAAACATAATATAGAAGATGTAATCTGCCAGTTCAGATCATGGAAAAAACAGGAATGAGGAGGTTGGAAGTATAGGCTGCTTTTATAAAAGTGGTGTCTCCTCTTCCTCTGGATCAGTTTACAGTGGGGAGCAGGTGAGTTAGCATGGAAAACATTTTAGAGATACAAAACTTTGGGATTTCTTAAAGGTGGGTATTCCTACTTTCCTGTTAAAAAAGAGACAAATATCCATAATGAAAGGGTTGCATATATGAAAAGCGTGGACACAGTTAGGAAGTGCCACTGTGGACAAAAACCCTCCTTGGTAAATGAAGAGGGATTACTGCACAGTCTCAGAGTCTAGCTGTGGCTGGAGAACATGAGTTTCTAACAGCAGGAATGTATAAATGTGTTATTTTTCTCCAGCAGGGCTCCACAGACTCAACTAAGGTAGGAATAAAGGTTATAGCTGAATTGACCCAGGGCTGGGGTTTTAATATTTTGTATGGGCAGCAGATTCAGAAGACCTGGAAACTAAGGAAATTGCCAAGATACTAAACTGATGAATCATAGGAAGATTTAAGATAAAAAATAAACCCAAACACTGAGAGAAAGGGAGAAAGGGGAATCACAAAACTACTTGCCATGCTGAGATGGCATCCTCAAACAATGTTGTTTTTTGCTCCTTGAAACAAATCTTTGAGGTAGGCCAAAAATATAATTTCCATCATTCTGAGGAAGAACAGGAGGATGGAAGATATGATCTGCTGCTCAAATCTCGCAGGTATTCACTTAGTTCAGAACCTTCTGCCTCTAGGCCTAAGGCCTTTTGGTTCCCTGCACTGAATCTCTATCTGACAATTCAAGGGATTACAGTCACCTGATATGCAGCAAGTGTGTTTCTCACTCTTCTCTAGAGTCATCCTCATGTGTGTCTCATCCTTGCAATCATTATCTGTGTGCTGATATTGATACGGGTCTTAGAGATCAGGAATGGGTCCTTGTTCCCTGGTGTTGAAGATTAAACACCTGAGAAACACTGAGGTAATTGTAGAAAGCATATTTTATTTAAGAAGAGGACAGAGATAGACTTTTCTAAAGAGAAGGGGCCCTGGAGCTGGGTATATCAGGGAGGGGGTGTGTCTTGCTCTTTTATAGATTCCCCAGACCCCATTTTTAAAATTATTGTCTTTCTTACCTGCATCCATGATCCAGGACAGGAACACAGAGGTTAGATGTTAGCGACCCAGAGTGACCAGGAGCACAATTGCAAAGGTTAACAACCCATTATCTTCTCTATTTGATAACCAATGATAACCAGTCATCATCCTCTCTCAACTCCTGCCATTCATACCTACACTGACTGCCTGACCTTTGCCCCTACCTAGGCCAGGTGAAGCTGCAGGCACATTGCTTTTTGGCAAAGAAAGTATGTGTGTGTGAGGGGAGGGCACCTCAGTGGACTCATTTTATAGACTTATTTTCTTAACCTTGTGTTCCTGAAGCCAGAATGGGAAAAGAAGTCAGTATAGATAAGTAAATTGAGTCAGGTTGGATCAAGGAGGCTAATTTAAGTGAGTCCTGGAAGCTGGAGACTGCCCCCTGAAGGACTGAAATGCCTTCAGATCCCTTCCTCCACCCTTATCAAGATAACCTGCCCCTGTTCCAACCTGTTGCTAAGGTAACCTGTCCCAGGGATTGTCTCTCCCTGCAGGGAGTTATAAAGGTTGTTAATGTGTCCTGGGCTGCTCCATTGGCCCTTCCCCTGCCCATCTGCTTCTCACCTTTTGGCCATCCCACCAGAGCATCTCCTGGATCTAGTCACATCTCCTGGGCCTAGTCACATAGGCAGGAGGGAGACAGATAAGAGGAAGAAAGCAGGAGAACAAAGGAAGCCTAAGATATAAAAAATGCAGGACACTCTCACTTCTGGGGATACCAGGATACCAGCTATGGCCCCCTTCTCCCTTCTGGGAGAAGTCTATTTACCCCTTTTTAATAAACCCTGTTTCACATGCTTGCCTTGGTGTGCTTCTCTAATATTATATTTCAGCATGTGAGGAAGCAGAACTTGTCACCAGCAACCGGCGGTATCATTCCCACCATTCTCATCTATCTGTCCCCCTTACAATATGAAAAGCTCATTCTGCAGAACACAGTGCTTCCTCAATTCTGGAAATATTTTCTTCATCCTTTTAGTGATCCTGCATACTTAAAATATAAAATTATTCTATGGATCAGGGCAAAAAGTCAGTGGAAGAGTCTGTTTTTAGTGTGTACAAGGGCCTGGGTACATTCTCCAGCATGGAAATAAATAAATAATCAAGTCATCCTAAAGAATGGAATTTTTTATCCTATCCTATACAATACTGTACTAAGTATATCCCTAAGGCCAAGGCAGACTTCACAAAAGTAACATGTAAACTGAATCTCATATGTAGGGATCCCAAAGATAGTTCCAAGAACAGAAATAGCATATGAAAAGAGTCAGAAACAAAAGCATAGTGAATTTGGAATACAGTTCCAGTCAGTGAACTGCATGGAAGGCTAAGGACTTTGGGAAACGGGAAATTGACAAGAGCTGAGACTAGAGAAGAATGCAAAGGTCAACTGATTAAATCTCCATTTCATCGAAGGAGTTTGAAATTAATTATGGGGCAAACTTGGAAGGAATGCAGGGCAAGGGGTCACTGTAACATACATAAGCAAAGGAATAAATAATGTATGCATGAAGGGATCTATATGGTAATACAATTAGAATATTTCTATTCTTGTGACATTTTCAAAGTGATTATTGTGTGAACCAAAAATTTTATTAAATGTTTATGAGGACACTGTGCCACCATCCACATAATCAATTCATTTGTATTATGTAGCCACATCACTTGATTTACACATTAAAACAATACTATTCCTCACATATTTGTAGTCTTTCTCTTATGCTAAAAATAAACCAGAAAGAGAAAACCCTACATCCTTGTTTCTTACCAGTAAAGAAAATGCAACTATATAATGAACCATATACATTTGTTAATAATTTAAGTTTTAATGTTTTTTCAAGAGCATGTTCATTGCCTTACATTAGTCTGGATCTTGTGAAATGAGAAGCTCTAAAATTCAAAATTATAGAACTTCTTAGAGAAGCATAATGACACTTTCTGATTTCACATCAAATAATTTTTTATTCTGGGTTTATTTACCTACTATGTTTTAATAAACTGCTTCAGTTGTGCTGCCATTGTTGTTATTGTTATTATTATTATATAAAAAATCTGCTTAGACTCGAAGTGAGATAGTTATTCCTTGGTCTTTTGCTTGAGTTTTAGGCAAAACTGTTTCCATGTATTACATATAAGCAGAATATCAAGTGCTGCTAATTGAAAACATGTGCATTTCCATTTAAATTATTGTTTTGTAATTTTATTGTTCACTGGAGAATAGCTCTGTTTTGTATCTTATGTGTTCCCATATTCAATAGCAGGAAAAAAATAGTTCATTAATCATTTGCTTTGAGCATGACATCCTTCAGGTTGAGGAAATATTTTATTAAAGTACCAAACTACATGTATTGGGAATGTTCAGAATATTTGAGAAATGGATTTAGATTCAGTGAAACATTACATATATATGTGTGTGTATGTATATATGTGTGTGTGTATATATATCTGACTGCCAGAATAGTAGAGCAAGAACTTCTAAAAAAAATCCTCCTTTATAAAATCAATGAAAATTATCAAAATCACTTTTTGAAAACACTAGAGATTAACTATAGTATTGTAAATTGCCAAGAGGGTTTTCTTTTTTAGATAAGTTGCATTTCTGTAATAATAGTAAACATTGTGACATTTTTCCTTGCTACAATTTTATTGACCGTTCCCCTGCTCCTTGGCACCATCGAAAATCAGCAAATTCCCAACAAACAGAGAAGTGAAAATAGCAGTCTGGAAATCTAGACAAGGCAGAAAAGGTTGGAGTTTCCAAACTCACCACTAAAGAACTCTTACTCTTTGACCTTCTGGAATCTCTCCAGCAAGCTCAATTCTTAGAGCTTTCCTCTTCAGTTGAACTGACTCAGGGCTCACTCTATGTGAATAGCCTTAACCACAGGGTATTGGTAAAAACCAAACAAAACAATACAAGCAACAACCATTTAACATCACAATTATCTGAGATGATGTTACTAATTAGAACTTAAAAAAAATGTTTTACCAAAAACTTAGAGTGAAATCTAAATACCCATAGGACGCTTTGTAAAATCTCAGAATTCTGGGAAATTATAAATTGATGTATGTGCACAAAATTTTGCACTTGCCCAGGAAAGATCTGAGAAGTTCCTAAATTTTCGCCTTTGGCGGACTCTGAGGCTCTCTGCAAGCAAGAAGGCAAGGATGACCAGAATTGTAACCTGCTTTAAAGACTTGCACCAATACATGCATTAAGCCTCTTAATGAAGACCTATTAGCTTAAGACCATTAAAGACATCTCTGTCTGATCGTGAGTTAACCATTAAGCTAATGCAGTAGAAACTTACTAGTGGGTCATTACAAAGAATACAAACTTTAAAGATGTAATGCAGGAAAGTGACTAAGCCAGCAAACAAGAAACACAACAATAACAACTAGCAACATTGACAAACTTGGGATGATGGGGAGGGATAAATTTTAATTCCAGAGCAGGTTAAAATATTCATTTTTGAAAAAAATTATGAGATACTCAAAGAAACAGTAAAGGAAACATACAGAGAAATGAAACTGTTAACACAAACTGCCCCTAAGAACTTTAGAAGTTAGACTTCCTAGGTGAAGACTTTGTCACTTGTATTAAACAAGTTTAAAGAACAAAATAAAATAATGTTTTAAGAGCTAAGAGAGAGTCTGAGAATTATATATCACCACATAGTATTCTAATGAAGACATAGAAATTGTAAAGAAAAAACAAACTAAAATTCTGGTGTTGAAAAGGACAATAAATAAAATAATAATTTCCCTAGACTTCAAGAGTCAGGGATTTTGAAGAGAGTCAATTGATATTCTTTTCAGTCTGAAGGATGAAAAGTGTAATAAAGAATAACAAACAGAGCCTCAAATACATCTAGACATCATATAGCCTACCAACCTGTGCGTAATGTGAGTCTCAAAGAATCTGCAACACAAAAAGGGGAATATATTTGAAGAATAAGCAAGCTTTTGAATAGACCTTTCTCCAAAGATGCACAGGCAACATGCACATTTAAAGATACTCACATCATTTGTCCTTAGGGAAATCAGATCAAAACCATACTGAGATACCACCTAACACCCAGTACTATGGCCATGATTAAAAAACTGGGCAGTAGCAAGTGTTGCCAAGTTAGGGAAAAATGGAATAATCATATGTTCCTGTTGAATGCATAAAATGGTACAGACTCCTTGGATTATAGCTTATAATTCCTCAAGGCGTTAAACATAGAGATACTATATGACTCTGTAGCTACATTCCTAGGTATACCCAAGAGAATGAAAGACATATATCTACACAAAAACATGAGTGCCTACAGAGTCATTATTAGTAATTGACATAAAATGGAAATAACTCAAATGTCTATCAACCAATGAGTGAATGAGCATAATAAGGTATATCCATACCGTGTAATATTATCTAGCTAGTATGTGCTAAACCACAAATGAAACTTGAAAACCTTATGCTATAGAAAAAATACCAGATTTTTAAAAAAATCTCATTTTATTTGATTTCATTTATGTGAAATATGAAAAACAGACAGATCTCTAGAAACAGAGATTAGATTATTGGTTGTTAGGGCCTGAGATCCAGGAAAAATAAAATGTGACTATTAATGAGCACATTGTGATGTAAAATGATATCTTAAAATTTTGTTTTAAAGAAAATTGGTTTTAGAAAACTCAAATAAATGTTTTAACATATTTAATGACATTGAGTTTTTTGAAGGAAGAAAACAGAAAATAATTTCCAAGTTTTCCCTTTATAGGGACTGTGATGGCATATCCCTACTCACCTTGCAGCCACCATAATCATGAACATGTTGTCTATGGCATATTTTTAATTATTTCACATATTCCTGGATAAGTAAAATACTTTGTTTAAATTTACAAAAGTGTAATAATACTATGAATACTTTCTAAAACTTTATTTTTACTCTATACTATGATTTGTCTTTCTTTTTGGTAGTGCTGGGAATTCAATTCTGGTTCTCACACATGCTAGGCGAGCACTCTACCACGGAGACACATCCCCAGTCCACATTATGTTTTAAAGATAATTATATTTTTATTCTAATCAGTATACTTTTAAAACAGCTGGATAGTTTTCATGTGACAACAGCACAATTTATTTAAAATAGCCTTTGTAATTGCTTTTATATTCAGGTAATTATTGAGGTAGAATATTTATAAACAATTAGCAGCCTGGAAAAAATATTGCTCTTTTGTTCTTGTTCAGGTTATTACCAGACCCACACAATAATAAAACATCTGGTTTAAATTAAAAGTTTTAATTGAATATTTTGCCACATAATGACAAATGGTGTGTCTCATATATCTGGACATTTGACATCTAGTAAATAAAATACTTGTTTTTTTTCCAACCTCTGGCAGCTTGATACTCTGCTTGGAATTTTTGTATTTTTCCAATTTTGCCTTATTTTACAGTTATGATCCATTTTTAATGTAAATAACTTAGAAAATGAATGTATTTATGCAAAAATAGTGAATATGTTTAGGTAACTGTAACAAAGTTAAAAACATTAATTTATCTAGACAATGATAAGAACATCACACTTTCTTAAGTAGTTACTATCTGGTTATATGACTAGGTTAGATACTTTGCACTCAGTTTCCTGGGTTCTAAATTTTACAGTGCAGCTAATAGTGGTAACTACCTTGAGGTTTCTGTGAAGATTAACTAAATTGATTCTTGTAAACTGCTTTAGATGGTGCTTAGCAAAGACAACGTGTACAATAAATACTAGTCTACAATTTAAGTAAGTTCATTCTTCTTTTTCCCTTATCTATTATTTTAGTTGGTTGGTTACCAGGAATTGAATCCAATGGTACTCAACCACTGAGCCATATTCCCAGTACTTACTATCTATCTATCTATCTATCTATCTATCTATCTATCTATCTATCTATCTGCCTATCTATCTATCTATTTATTTATTCATTTATTTATTTATTTAGAGAAGGTTCTGGCTAAGTTGATTAGGGTCTCACTGACTTGCCAAGGCCGGCTTTGAACTTGTGATCCTCAGCCTCCTAAACTTTTGGGATTACAGATGTGCACCACCACACCTGGTTTATCATATTTTTAAACATTTTTATCCCTTTTGTCCTGTTACATGTGCATGAATATTTGTTTCAAGATTTTCCAGAGACTCTCTTAAAATAATGTAAACATGTTGATGAAAAAATCTTAGATCAAGTTTAACATGAACCTCAAATTTCATGAAAAGTCAAGTTGTCTGGGATTCTTTGAGTTCAAATCCATAATTAGTCTGTTCCGATAGGCAATAATGTCTAATGATGTCACTGGTAGATAGTACAAATTAAACAGGAAGGAAGGGAAAAATAAAATCACATTTATAGAAGTTAAACTTTATGTAGGACTAAAAAGACCAGAGAGATACACTACTGACACAATCCTGGGTTAAGTAAATGAAAATAAGTACAAATAGATGTATGTGGCTTTATGCCTGTGCTTCATGTTACTAAAGACAGTCATTGAAAATGAGAAAATCAGGGACACCATGTAGGACACTTCAAGGGTGTGAACTAAAGAAAAAATAAATGTGATTACAACTATTAGTTCCAGATTCCGTATGGGAAGCCAGAAGGTGGCCCCATGGGAGTGCTTCTAAGGTACATGTCATCAGTGTCACAGCTTGCAGGAGATCGAGAGTTGCTGCCAAACATTACCAGACTGAACCATCATTGAAAGACAACAAGGATTCTAAATTCTGGCCTGAAAGAAGAAAAGCTGGAGGACAGGAGTGATTTTGGTCATTTGGACACAATGTAACTGAAAAAGCAATTCACTACAACTGAGGAATTCGTTTACAAAAGGAAAATACACTCCAGAAGACACTGTTCACGTGGTGCCCTGTGATATGGGGATATGATAAGGCATGACTTAAAGGACCAGGTCTAGTTTGCTGTTTTCACATGTAGATGGTGATTTCCAAAACTCAGAAATACAGTTGGCATGTGTCTTTTGAGAGCAATTCAGGTAAAAATAATTTTTTATTGATCTTGATTTTTAAATATCCACAACTAACCAATTGTTAATAAACAAACCAGCCTTGATTTAACCGTTTAATATATACCAACCACTGTGTAATGACATGGGTATATATAGAAGATGAAGTTCTCAGCCTTAAGAGGCTCAGATATGCCAGGCACTGCACATGCCTATAATCCCAGTGACTCAGAAGGCTGACGTAGGAGGATTGCATGTTCAAAGCCAGCCTCAGCAGTTTAGCAGACTCAGAAGGCTGAGGTAGGAGGATTGCAAGTTCAAAGCCAGCCTCAGCAATTTAGCAAAGACCCTAAGCAATTTAGCAAGATCCTGTCTCAAAATTAAAAAAAAAAAGAGAGAGAGAGAGAGAATTGGGGATCTGGGGATGGGTCTCAGTGGTTAAGTACCCCTAGATGCAATCTCCTGTACCAAAAAAGAAGCAACAGCTCAGATAGCTCTGGAAAACCCTGATTAATAATAACATTTTATGAAAGAAATACAGTTAAATTAACAGGACTATGCTAAAGGATAGACATAAGTTAGTAAATTCATCAATTTTTATTTTAGGAAAATCACTATGGAGAATTTATTGGAAGAGAAACAAATGAGAAAAATGTTTGAGACTATCTTAGTATCCCAGGTAGAAGGTGATAGTGACCTGAGGAGAGGTAATGACCGTGGAGTGGAGATTGACAGGTTTACATAGATTTTACACTAGTATTTTGTAGATATGTCACTGAAATTTGCTGGTGAATTGCATAAGGCAGTGAATAAAAATATGCTGCCTTCTGCAGATATGTGATCCATTCGTCTATTCAAGTTCACTTTCCACTCTACTCCACATTGCTTTGTGCTCTGAAAGTCTGACTTTTGTGGACATATCAATGGGATCCCCTTGCTATCTGGGTTCCTATTGGGTTCAGCCAGTGAGAGGTATAGTAGGAGACAAGAGAGTGTGAAGGGAAAGTGGGTATGTTTTCATTCTCCCAGATTTATCCCTATGAATATGGGATACTTTTATTTTCTATTGAAAGCATAATTTCTATCAGGATAGTCCTATCCATATTCCACATTGTCCATATTTTGGCAACTGCCCTTCTACAAGGCCAGTCAGATCTTGGGTGATATCTCCCCACTTTTGCAAGCCTTGGTATTCAAAATATTTTGAAGTTCTTAGTGGTTTTCCTAAACTCTACTCATACCTTTGTAAAACTTTATTAAAGTCTCTTAAATTACCAATTTGAGAATGCTGTTTCCTGTAATTAACCTGGTTTATCAGAAAGGGAAAAATAAAAAATAATTTACTGATTTTTCTGGGAGGATAGTAAGGTTGTTTACTGATATACAGAAAAATATTTTCAATTCAGTTCAATGATAAGAGAGCAAAAAATGCACAAATGACTTGAACAGATATTTCTGGAAAGAAGACATATAAGCCGGGAGCAGTGGCACAAGCCTGTAATCCCAGCACTTAGGGAGACTGAGACAGGAGAATCCCAAGTTCAAAGCCAGCCTCAGCAATGGCGAGGCTCTAAGCAACTCAGTGAGACCCTGTCTCTACATAAAAACACAAAATAGGGCTGGGGATGTGGCTCAGTGGTCAAGTGCCCCTGAGTACAATCCCCAGTACCAAAAAAAGAAAGACAAATAAATGGCCAATTGGTACATGAAAAAAAGTCCATCATCACTAATTATCAGGGAAATGTACAATGAAATATGACCTCACACCCGCTACAGTGGTTATTATTAAAATGATGGTAGTATAAGGAAGGACATAGAGAAAAGGAAACACTTGCATACTGTTGGGAAGAGAATATAAGTTGGTGTAGCCATTATGAAAAACAATACTAAAGTCACCTCCCAAAAGCAAAAATCAAGCTACCATATGATCTAAGTAATCCCATTTTTGGTTAAATATGCAAAGGAAGTGAATCAGTATGCCAAAGAAATACTTGTGCTTTCATGCTCATTACAGCATTATTCATAATAGCCAAAATATGGAATCACACTAAGTATTCATTGACGGATGAATGGATAGAAAGTAAAATCAAATACTTTCAATTTTAAAAAAAGGACATCTGGTCATTTGTGACATCATGGATGAACTTAGATGACATCATGCTAAATAAAATAAGATAGGCATGGAAAGACAAATATTTGATGATCTCACTTATATATAGAATCTGAAAAAGTTAAAGTTTATAAAAGGAAGGGAGAGAATGGTGGTTGCCGAAGGCTGAATTTGGGGACAGCTGGGGAATTGGCAGATGTTGGTCAAAGTGTACAAAATTTTAATTGGACAAGGTGAATTAACTCCAGGGACTTTTATGCTGCATGAAGACTATAGTTAATATATTGTTACTTGCAAATTTCTGAGAAAGTGGATCTTAAATATTCTTACCACAAAAAGTTAAATAGGTGAGGTGATGGAGGGATTAATCAGTTTGATTCAATTATTTCTGTATTATATATAGATATACACACATATCAAAACATCACATTGTACAGCATAAATTTATACAATTTTTGTTGTTCATACCTTAACTTTAACAATTATACCTTAAAGCTTGGAGAGGAAGAAAAAATAATGAATGGTATAATTATTCAATTAAACCATACAATTTATATTCATTAAGTGGTTAATAACAAATCTATGGTTTAAATTTTTACATGCAAAATATAGAAGATTAACATAATTGTAATAGTGGTATGACAATTTAATGTAAAATTTTTACTTTTAATGACACCATGAAGGTCTTTAAAACAACCCATAAGCCAGGTACAGTGGCATATGCTTTTAATCCCAGCAGTTCAGGAGGCTGAGGTAGGAGGATCATGAGTTCAAAGTCAGCCTCAGAAATTTAGCAAGGCCTGAAGCAACTTAAGGAGATCCTCTCACTATATAAAAATATAAAAAAGGGCTGGGAATGTAGCTCAGTGGTGCTTAACATGAGTTCAATCCCTGAATCCTTGGTATCAAAAAATAAAAAATAAAAAAAAGAACCTATGCTTCTCATAAACTAAGATTATAGCTTTTATCAAATCATATGCAATATTTATACTATATAACAAATAACACAGGATAACAAGGTTTTTTTTGGCCAATACAAATATGTCAATAGCAAAGTGTTCAAATTTAATTTCAAATCCTGAGTGTCTTCAAACTTTCACTATGAATGGTATGAATGGGACAAATATTTTCTGGTTTGTTTATCTGTCATTCATCAACTTCATACCTTGTTTACACAAATCAGTTCTATAGTATAACCAGAAATGTTTTACTAAACAAAGAAAACATGCAGAACATTTCCACGTCAGCACCACCTTCTCTTTCACTCTTTGTGACCTTGTCTTTTCCTCCTCTCTGAAGTAAGAGCTTTTTATTATTCTCCTGCAGATCTTTCTGTGTACCTCCTCAAAACCTTTAATTTTCTAATAGCAATGATACTCCAATCCTGTATTTCCCTCACTTTCTCCTTCTGTTTTTCTTTTTTTTTTTGTTGTTGTTGTTGTTGTTTTTTGTTTTTTTGGTTTTTGGCAGCAGAGATTTGAAATCTCTGAATGAACCAAAATGACTCCAGCACTGGTGATAGGTAAGTAAAGAAAAAGAATGCCATATTCTGACCGCTACCCAATGCATCCAAAAGCTGGAGTGGGAGGGTTATCCATAACTGAGCTCCAGGTTTCTGAATCACAATTCTGATGTGATGGGGCAGGGATGTTGTATGGGGACCTTTTTGTCATCCTGTGTCTGTTTAGTCTTACCTATCATGATTTGATAAACTGATCCAGGTATGCCTTTAACAGAAATCTGTCAAGCAGCTCCCCTCCTCTTATTCTCCCCAAACGAAATTTTTTATCTGTCTTAAAACTAGAAAATATTCCTCTCATTTTCTACCACTTGGATATTGTCAGTCTTTTTCTATGACCTTTAAAAACGGTATTCTTTGTTTTTATTATATTTGAGTGAGACAATAGAATGGATTCCTAAGTGCCGTTTTGATCTAGAGTTTCTCCTGAGTTGTAGAATATATGTAGCATGCAGAGAAGGCCATTCTAAGGAAAGGTACTAATGAAAATGGCATTAGAGCCATGGAATGTTCAGAATTTGGCTTATGTAATTATGTGGAGGTTTGTAAATGGGGGAATGTGTGAACTGAGATAGGTCATCTAATGTGACATTACTATGTTAAGTTGCCAAAATATTAGTACTGACTGATGTTCTGGTTTTGATAGAGTAGTCTCTATTTGAATTATTTTTCAAGATGTAGAATCATTAGATTCCATTGATATTAACTGGTTTGTGAATTTTTGTGACTAAACCAAGATGCATGAAAATTACTTTATAAAATATTATACTGGGCTCTAAAATGTTCTTATGAAGAACCTGGTCCTGGGTTATCAAGTCACATAAGAAATAGGCATGCTTATAGCAAAGGAAGTGTTTTCAAATTTTACTTCAAAGCACATCAGACTAAACGCAGATACTGATATGAAACTCACATTTTGCCATTGCCACTACTTTAGTGTTGTCACATGCAGTATGCATAATTAATAATTATTTGGAGGTGGATTCTTTAAATGCAAGTGTATGTTCAATCACAACAATCATCCAATATAATTAATTAATGAAAAAATTATTGGGGTGCTAGAGCACCCCAACTAGCATTTGATGCACACTAATCAAGCACTATAGGTAAGTTACACTATTCTAGGGCAGTTAAGTCCTGCTTGCAATTCACCCAATCCTAGGGCAACTAAACATTACAATTAATTCACACAATCCTAGGGCAACCACAAGCCCCAAAGTACCTCCAATGCCAGGTGACTTCTCTTAGCCAAAGAGCAGACGTTGTCCTTGTCTGGTGGTTCTCTTTAGCCAATGGCGGGAATGGTGGAGCTGACCCAGGGACAAACAGCAAGGTGGCTGGTCTCACTAATGTCCTTGGAACAAGACCCCAGACTGTAGCAGGGCCAGCAGTTTAAAAGCAGTTCCAAGTTGGTGGTGTGGACCAAGTTGGTCGTGTGGGCTGGTGATTGATTACACCCAGTAAAAGTCGATGTCCATTGGTTATGTCCAGTGAGATAGTATAATTGCTATTGGGCCTTCCTTTTGCACATGTGCATGGGTTTAGCCCCCCTATCAATTGTGACTAGAAGGCCTGCTGTTAAGTGCCCCTCGTTGCTCCTTTGTCAATTACACGGGCTGGGCCCCTTTGCAGCCCTCGATTGCATGGGCTGGACTCCTTTTTTGGCCCCCATCATTGCAAGCAGGCATGACTAAGCAAGTCAGTGGCTGCTGTTCCTTACGGCCAGCAACCCAGTGAGAATCCTGCATGTCCAGGCATGCCCATGGTATGTGCTCCTTACAAGTGTGATTTCTCAGGGCCCAGAAAGAATCAATTTCTCAATTTTTTCACTGGTCTCCTTCTTTCTTAGTTCCATGACACATTTATTATACTTTGCCTAACTCGTTTCTTATTCAAAGAGTCATTTTACAACATTTTCTGAGTCATGACTATGAACTGGGTACTGTGTATATTCAGACCTTCACAGAACATCTAGTTTGACAATATAATCGCTTTGCTTAAGAGCAGTTAAAGTTAAGCCAAGTGAACCTACTTATTAAATTACTAAGACTCATACTTGAATAAATGTCATTGGAGTTGAAATGAAAAGAAGTGCTGCTACAAGAATGTTCTTAAGATCATAAATTTTTTACCAACCTGTGTAAAGAAACCTGAACAAGTAAAACATTTGACAGCAAAGACTGTGTCAGCTCTTTTTCTAACTGATGTTTTTAGGATACTTCTCTTTTTTTCTAAGTACACAACAAATTAAATAAATAGATACCATTTGGCATCATGAAAGTTGCTTTAGATAGAAGTACCATGATATAATAACTTAATTATTTCCTTGACTTAAAGGTTCTTTAAGGAATTTTTTCAAATATTACTTCAAAAGCCATCTAAATATGGCCTAAAATGTCATAGTCTCAACCTTATCTATCAAGTAATTGATTTCAAAGTTTATAGTAGGACAAGACTGAAGCAACTATTAACTTTGAACTCATTATATTACATTATAAAATCTGACTATGATTTCTTTCATGATTATGAACTATCTTGAATTATCACTATGAAAACACTAGCTTAGACTTAACATTTTCCTATTTAAGTCTCTAAACACAGACTGATACAGCCAAATTTTGTCTTTAAGGAGAGATGCAATCCTACATGAGAAAGATTATCTGTAGAGGAAAAAGTATTCCAAAAGTATTTCTAGTTGGAAAAAGAATTTCCAACCCATCTTATCTGTTGTCTTTTTTTTTTTTTACTTTAGTTAAATTTAGTTAAATTCAACAATTTTCTAAGATTCTGCATTTCTAAGACATAGGTGTGATATCTCACGACTATACAAGGAGAGATAAGACATGCCCCTGTCCTTGCAACTTTTATAATCTAGTGTCATAGAAACAGGCAGAAAAATCAAGTGTTGGTCTATTGTGGTACTTTGGATAGTGGAAGTTTAAATAAAGAGATCACAGGACAAAATTTGAGGAGGATTCCTTGAATGGAGGACAATACATTTAGACTACCCTATGTCTTTCCAAATAGAAGAAACAGGGCACAGAGGCCTCCTCAAGCAGGAAAGATTAAGAGTATGAGCATATTTACATTGATTTTTGCTGCATATAATGGAAATATTTACATTTGAAAACACAGGAGTAATAAAACCTTAAGAATACCTTAAGAATACTAAGAGCTAATACCTTAAGAATAACTGCCCCAAAATTGGGGTAGATTTTCCTGAATACAACTTGTTTCTATTATTGTCAATTTAACCAAAGGAGTTTAAAATGTTCTGTTGTATAGCAGCTCCAAGAATATTCATCATCTATCAAAGAATTTCAAAAATATTTATTATCTGTCAATGATAATGTTCTAACCCTTTGAACATTCATTTTAGATACAATGTAGATATTTCATTTTAAATACAATTTAGATATTTCACATCCAGAAGCATCAAAGTAAATAAAATCTTTGCCCCTACTTCAAGTTCCAGTAGTTATCTCCTATTTTGTGGCTTAGTGCCAAATTGATTTTATTAGTCAAATGAAGTTAACACATTTTCATTTTTAACTAAGGGCAATTTGCTTCCTGCTGGTCATTTACAGTTTCCTCTCTTAATGACTGAATTGGTAAAAGTGAAAGATTGCTGAAGGCTGCTGCTCAGCAGGCCAGTAACAAGTTGTAAATGAGAGGAACATTTAGGCTATCACTTCACTCATACTTACAGTGTATACTTATTATATATGTTTTAAAAAAACTAAATTCTGATAGATCATGAGGACTCATACCTGAAATACCCATTCCATTTTCAGCCTCATGATGCCCTACAGTCTGCGTAATCCACAGAGCATTTTAGCAAGGAGTAAGGTTCAAGCTTGTGTATGTATATTTTTTTAAATTTTCAATACTTTGTCACAGAATGAATTCCTTGCCATCATTACTCATATCAAAATAAAGAGTAAAAGATGGCCCTCCCAAATTCCCAGTTCATCTTTTCAAATTGCTTACTAATTTTTTCCCATCCCAAAGTAACTACAATCCTAACTTTTTATGGAAGTTCTTGCTGCCTTTTCTTTATAAAGCAAATTGGTTCTTCAGGCACCAGCTAAGCATGTCTAAACACTACAGTTGTCTCTCTACAGTTTGAACATTAAATATATAGAATATAGTATTTATATTTTTGGTCTTGCTTCTTTTGTTCAACATTGGTTTAATTCAATTAAACTATGATGTTGTATGTTGTAATACTTGCTTATTAATTTCACTGCTGAATACTGTTTCATTTTATAAAACAAAAACATAATCTATATATCCATTTAATGTTGATAGACAATTTGGTTTATGCCTATTATGCATATTGCTGCTATGGGATATTCACACATCTCTTGGTGCATATGTGCAAGAATTGCTGCTGGTTATATATTCAGTTGTGTTGATTTTGGCATGAACTGTGTGCAGCTTCAAACTACAGTAGATAGTACTAAAACTTTCTCAAATACTAGTAGTTTGTGTGAAGTCCCAAACCTATAGATTCTCACCAACAGTTGGTATTCCGTGGACTTTTAAAATTATATCTGTTCTGGTGAATATTAAAGAGGTATCTCATTGAAGTATTAACTTTCAAGAATTTGATAATCTTTTTTAAATTAACCATAAGGAATATATTTTTATTTTTAAATAGAAAAGTAGTAGTGGTAATAGTCCTTTATATATCCACAATACCTGTGTTGTAGAGTTATCTTTCCATTTCTTGGCTTTTTATTTTTTTTCATTCTCTCAGCAGATTCTTATAAAGAAAATAAGTTCTTAGTTTCAGTGTAGCCCAATTGATCTATCTTTTCCTTTCTGGTTAAAGTTGTTTTTGACTTTAAGAAATCATTCCATGACTCAGGTCAGGAAAATAACCTATAGTTATTTTTAAAATCTTAAAATTACAGAATTTTTATTAGCTTCACTTATGTATTTAGATTAACTTCTTCCTCCTCACAATATATATGACTTTAGTATTATGTACCTACTAAGAATCAAGATTTTTTTCATAGAGATATTCAATCATCCAACACTATACAATAATACCCTGGTCTTACTGTCTATAGTAATCTTCTCTTAAATCAAGTGTTCATATGTGTGCAGTTATTTCAGAGGTCTCTATTCTGCATTAATCTGTTGTTAATCTTATACCAATAACCAGTCTTTTTGTCTTTTTTTTGAAAGATTGTCTTTGCTATATCTGGCCATTTGAATTTTTACATATGATTGAAACTATCTTTTCCAGTTCCATACATATCTGCATATGTAACCTGTAAATGTAGAAATTTTACTGGAATTCTTTCCTTGAGTCTAAATGTAGACTCAAGGCTTATGGAGATTGACATCTTTATGGTGTTATGTTCCAGTTCCTATACCAGAAATCTGTCTTTATTTAGTTTATCTTTATTTTAGTAATGTTTTGTGGTTTTCTAGAAAATGTCTTAGTTTAATTATTGAATTTACTTCTATTTGATTTTCATTAAGTCATGTTAGTCATTTCATTAGTCATTTTATTTGTTTTGATGGTGTTCTGGATATAGATGTGTTTTGTGTAATGACTGCTACTTAGTAACATTTTAGATTCACTGTAAGCCTATTAATTGATTTTTATTATATTTCACTTTTATGATTATAATTATATCCTCTGAAAATAATGACTTTCTATTTCTTGTTTTGGGAGGGGAGGTGGGTACCAGGATAGAACCCAGGGATACTCAACCACTGAGCCAAATCCTCAGCCCTATTTTGTATTTTATTTAGAGACAGGGTCTCACAGAGTAGCTTAGCACCTTGCCATTGCTGAGGCTGGCTTTGAACTTGAGATTCTCCTGTCTCAGCCTCCTGGGCTGCTGGGATTACAGGTTTGTGCCAATGTGCCTGGCTGACTTTCTATTTCTTGAGAGAAAAATTCTTACAAAATTTATTTCTGTGTATTGCATTATTCCAATGGCAATAAGTCAAATATAATAAAGAATTGGTAATTGTAACCACCTTTGTCTCATTTCAAAATAAAAAGCAAAGTTTTTTTTTATTTGAATCTTTATTCTATGATGTTTTCTGTTCCCAGAATAAATAAATAGTAAGATTTATATAATACGCTTTTTCCTTTTTTTATTTTTTGGGGCTGGGGGCTGAACTCAGGGGCAGTTAACCACTGAGTCACATCCACAATGCTTTTTTGCATTTCATTTAGAGACAGGGTCTCACTGAGTTGCTTAGGTTATCTCTAAATTGCTAAAACTGGCTTTGAACTTGCCATTCTCCCACCTCAGCCTCCCAAGCAGCTTGGTTACAGGCCTACACCACCACACCTGGCTTATAATACTTTTCAAGCTACTTATGTTATGCAAAATTTTTTTATTTTTTAAAATTATGTCAAACTATGAATTATCTTGAAATTCAGAAAATATTAAGGCACTCTTATGTTCCTCCAACCAACCCAACTTTTCCAAAACAATTTATCTAATAAATATACTAGTAAATATGATTTACCAGTATTTCTTTTAAGATATTTGCATCTAGTTTTTAAATGTGGTTGACTTTTAATTTTATCTTTTGGGGATTATTCCTGTTTATTTCCAGCATATAGGTAATGCTGACTTCAAAAAATAGTTGAAAGCTGTTCCCTATTTTCCTGTTTTCTGGACAAATTTATGCTAACTTAATTCAATTTCTTCCTTAAATATTTGATGGAACTCTAGTGAATCCATCTTGACCTGCTCTTTCTTTGTATCAAGGTTCATGAATGCAAAATTTACTTTAAAAAAAAAACCCGTAGAATTAATCTGATTTTCTATTTCTTTTCTTTGACAGTTTTGATAACCTATATTATTCTAGGAATGTATGTAGCTTATTTATGTGTCTTATTTTATTATAATAGCATAGTTTTTATTATTTTCTGCCCATTAGATCTATAATGATTTTTCATTACTGCTTTTAATTATTTGTCCCTTTCCTCTTTATATTTTATTCATTCTGCCAATTATTAATAGATTAATAATTTAATCTATTAGTCATTTCACAAACCAGCAGTCTATCTAATATTATTCTGCAATGTATTTTTGTTTTTATTTCATTAATTTATACTTGTGTCTATGGTATTTTCTTCCTTTTATTTGCTATGAGTTTAATTTTAATTTGCTATCTCTTCCATTTATTTTATGACATATATATATATATATATATATATATATATATATATATATTGGTACTGGGGATTGAACTCAGGGGCACTCGACCACTGAGCCACATCCCCAGCCCTATTTTGTGTTTTATGTAGAGACAAGGTCTCACTGAGTTGCTTAGCACCTCGCCATTGCTGAGGCTGGCTTTGAACTCGTGATTCTCCTGTCTCAGTCTCCCTAAGTGCTGGGATTACAGGCCTGAGCCACCACACCCGGCTGACGTACATATTTAAATCATTAATTTTAAGCTTTCTTTATACATTCAGGCTACACAACTTATTTAAAACCTGGCTTTACCTAAACCTACAAAATTCATGTAAAATGTTTTTATTTTTGCAATTTAATTCAACTATTTCCTTTTCTTCAGTATAATTTTTTCTTTTTCCTTAACACTTGAATTATATAAAATAGTCTGGTTAATTTCCAAAATATGCGGGAATTTTTCAGACCTTATAATTTGTTAGTTCTAATGTATTGCATTATCTCAGGTTACATACTCAGTGTTTTCAAGCCTTTGATATTTATTAAGACTTGTTTTATGCCCCCAAAGTCATGTCAAGTTAAGCAAATATTCCGTGTGCATTTGTGAAAAAAAAAGAGTTTGTCACAATATTTTATTTCTATTTCCTCAAGTTTTCTTATCACACAATGTGATTCTTCCAAATCCTTATTGATATTCAATCATCTTTTCTTATTGGTTTCAGGGAAAAAAATATTAAAATCTGACTTGAAATCAATATACTTCTTTTAATTTTATTAAAATTTGATTCATATACTTGAGGCTGTATTAGTAAGCACAGACAAATTTATGCTTACTGTATGTTACTGTCAATTTAAACTTTTACCGCAATTGATTAGTTTACTGACTTTAGTAACACTTTTTTATCTACTTATCCATTTTGCTTAACTTTAATATAGTCACACTAGTTTTTGTATTTCTTGGATGCATAGTATATCTTTTTTGATTTTTATCATCAATCTTTATATTTTGAAATATTATAAATTTCATATAGTAGATTTGTAATTAGAGTACTTTTGATTTAATAGAATTAAAGATTTATCTTTCTATAAACCGTGATTTTTATAATTTTTACTTTTTTAAAAGTTTTAATTGCCAAATAAAAATTTATGTATATTTATCATGTGCAATGTGTTGCTTTGAAATACATATATATTGAATTAATATATGCAGTATCTCATGTACTAATTATTTGTGGTTAATACCTCTTTTTTTTTTTTGGTGCCAGGGATTGAACTCAGGGGTACTGGACCACTGAGCCACATCCCCAGCCCTATTTTATGTTTTTTGTAGAGACAAGGTCTCACAGAGTTGCTTAGTGCCTCGACATTGCTGAGGCTGGCTTTGAACTCGTGATTCTCCTGTCTCAGCCTCCCAAAGTGCTGGAATTACAGGCTTGCACCACCATGCCCAGCTAGTTAATACCTCTCTTATGTTTATTTTGTCCATGCTATGATTCTTTCTCTTACTTTTCTTTCCTCTGGATTATTTTTATTTTCCATTCTCCACCCTTCTATTATATTGGTAGTAATTAACCTACGCATTAAAATATGTTTTTTTTACAAAGCAATAATACAAAATCCAATACTGATTGGAATTTGTAAACTTCCCAGAAAATGTAGTTATACCTCTCCTGAATAAATGCAGTTGTTTGGATATCCCAAAATTATTCATATATTGAGTATGTTATTTGAATGTAACATTTTATTGGTCTTAGTATTTTTGTAATTTTTATTGTTACATTTTACCCCTGAAAGTATAAGTATTAATTTATCACTTTAAAATATATTCTTAAATTTGATGCTTCTAACTCAGTATTCTATGGGTTGATTTTTTGCCCCTAACAAAAATGCCTTTACATACCCTTTATTCCTGGAATTCATCATTCCATATTTGTTTGGCTTCCATTTTTCCATTAGAAAGTTACCTGTGTTTCTTATTTGTTTCTTTAAAAGTAGTCTTTTTCTCTGGCTGCTCTTTTTCCTTAGTTATAATTAATTTCAATATGATATTCCTTTTATTAATTTCAATTTATTTTGTTGAGTTATGAAGGATTTCTGGTGTGTGAGGCATGAGGTTTTTCACTGATTCTAACCTCTAAATTCATCAATATGTATTTTCCTTTTTAATTTCTATCCCTGTCATAGGTTTGGTTCCCCAATAATCCAAATTCTGATACAAAGTTAGTGTGCAGGATGCTTATTTAGACATATTCTTGTTAAAACCTGTGGAAGGAAGAGGAATGTTTGAAATATTTTAAGAATATCCCATAGAGTGAGCAGGTGAACTGTGATACAGACCCCAAAAAAGGCTTGGCTACCCCTAAGAAGATGAACTGTAATAGCTCCTTGAGTTTTCCCAAGTTGGGCCAATGAAACTTATGTTTACACTCCCACATCACTCAGCTTCAATCAGCTTCCACATCAGTGATCTTCCCAGTGCTATGGACTGAATATTTGTATCCCTCACCCAAAAATCTCCTATGTTGCAGTCTTAATCCCTCATGTGATGTAATTTGGAGGTTGAGACCATGGAAGCAGCAATTAGGTTTAGCTGAGATTATGAGGATGGATGGAATTAGTGCTTTTATAAGAGACCAGAGTCTACTCTGGCATGTGAAGGTACAGCAAAAAGATAGCTTCCTGAAAATCAGAAGGAGGGTCTTCACCAGACATTAAATATGCTGGCACTTAGATTTAGGACTTCCCTGCCTTAACTGTGACAAAGAAATGTTTATTATGTAGCCACTCAGTCTATGGTATTTTATTATAATATCTTGAACTGACTTAGATACCAAGAAGGAGTATGAACTGAAAAAATATAAATCTCTGAAGTCCAGGTTATTTTTGAAGCTACTGGCAGCTGAAGACTATCTGTTGATAGCATTGCCAGCAGCTGAAAAATTAAGTCCTTCATTCAAAGTTGTTACAGAAACCCTTGTTCATGTACATTTATTACACTCTCCCTTCCTTTAGATACTTAAATGATATTAATAATAAATTTTCACTGTACCCTCTATCTTTATTTTCCTTCCTAAATTTTCTACCTTTTCACTATTTGTTAGATTTATTAATATTTTATTGGACTATCTTGCTGTTTCTTTTTATATCTACCTTTATTCTACTGTTAAATCTATATGATGGATTCCAAATGGCTATCATATTTTTCAATTGTAGAAATACAACTTTGTTTAATTATGGTGTTTATAATTCTTAGCCAAATTTTAACTCCTTTTTAATATCTCTGAACATAGCGTATTTATTTCACTTTGTCTTAAATGTCAATATCTAAAGTCCTTGAAGGTCTGTTTCTGTTTTCTGTTTTTTCCTCCTCATACAATTTATATTTTATTCTAAATAACTATAATATTATTTTCCTCAAAGGAAGGTTCATTTATGCTATAAAGCTAAGGAATCTAGCAATGTAGTATCTCTCTACTCAAATTTAAGGAACTGAGATATTGTAAGTTAATTCACATTTCCAATGAGGATCTGTCTTTCTCTAGTTTGCCCTTACTATCCAACCAACAGTGATTTAACACAATGTCATCCTTGCAGGTTTGTACTTCAATCTTTATATAATAAAACTGGGGAAGTTGTCCAAGTTTTTCTTGGCTTCTCTTGTATTTTTACTTGTAGGTTAAGATATTTACACGAAAACAGTTAAAAAGGAACTCTGCTTCTGTAATGGCAGAAGGGACTAAATACTTATGACCAAGTCTCCTATATTAGAAAACTAGAAGTTTTTCATTTTATTTGTTTAGATCTGCTTGAAGGCATCAGACAACACAGTAGTGAGAGTTACTGAGATGGGATCCAGGAAATACTGAGGTTCAGGTACAAGAACATTTCTCCCGAAAGTGTACTTCTTTGCTTCTTCTCTTGCTAAAATTTGAATTATAAAACATTTACTGGATTTGCTGATAGTATAACAGTTTCTCGTACCATAATACATTGTCAAAAATATTCTCTTAGCTACACATTTTTTTGTCCCATCCTTTTGAGATCTGTATGGACTAACTTCCTTGGCATTAGTAACTTTTACTTTGAGGTCTTACCCTCAGGTATAATGTCACCCTGAGGTGTCAATTTTCATTTAAGAGAATAGGAATTCTAGATCTAAAGAAGTTAGCAATGAAGCCAATTGATAAACATTTTATTCTGGGTATGAATTCTTAAATTTTGAAAGCTTGTTTACTTCATGAACTGATTTGCCCATAAACATTATATAACATTTGTTATGAAAGAGGAAAGAATAGGGCCCAAAATCTGGTTCAAATTCTGTGTTTTTTCTCAAACTTCCCAAAAATAACACAGGCCATCTTTCTTATCTCCCTCTCCAATTATTTTTATGTCTGTTACTTAAACAATCAGAGCTAGCTATGTTTGTCCTTATATTGTAATTTTATAAGGATTCATAAAATTATAAACTCTTCAGCCATAAAATTATAAACTCTTTATGTCAGGATTTTCAATTATGTGTGTATGCATCTACGCTTATAATGGTTTAATTACACCTCCAGGTTTATTTTTAACATAGAGAGTAATGAACAAAATTAATTCCAACAGAAGAATTTTTAACTTAATTTTATGAAGAAAAAATTAGGAGAATTCTAATAAAATCTAAATGTTGACATCTGTTCCTTTGGGAAATATAATTATAAGCAACAATTTTAAAAAGGTAAAAACAAAAACAAAACCAATCTGTTATAGTAATTTACAAACTTCCTGAAGAATTGTCTCAGAAGGAGACCAGATGGCAGAATAGCAGTTCCCCTTGAACCAAACTGCAAGGAAAAAGTGTCAGGGCGGCAAAGGAGACACTGTATTCTGAAGAAAGTGAGGGAAAACCATGAGAACCCAATGACGTTGTGATAGGAAATCTAAATGGCATGAAGAATTGGAAAGACAATGTAGTGAAGCTACAAGGCAAGTCAAATTGCTTAGCCCTCAGTAAGGGGAGAACTAGATACCCCAAATATAAGGTAAAATGGAGAGTGCAACCAAACCCACTAATAACTACAGACTGGCAGTCCTAACTTCAGGAGAAACCCACAGTTCACATGAACTATATGTAGTTCAGGGATTTGGTCTCAGAGTGACTCCTCATGCACAGCATGCTAGCCTTAGAGAAGAAATTCAATACATTGCTCAGCAAACTCTCAGAGCACTCTAACCAGAAGTTATCTTGAGAAATGTTTTATTGTTAAGGTACTGATAGTTCTGGGAGCAGACAGCTCAGAGCAATCAGAATTTAGGGTCCCTGTGGCATCCTGCCTCATTGGGTGGGAGATGGTCATGAAAGACTGGAGGGGAGTGATGGATAGGAGCCCACTCAGTGGTGGAAGCATCTTTGAGAATGGTTAGTGTTCCTGCTTTCTGTGAGGAGTGGTACTGAAGCAGATAAGGTACCCCCACCCAAAAGACCCTTGCCATAATTAAGCTTCTCTTCTTGTCAGAAAGATTTTTACAAAAGGTGTCAAAAAGGTATCAGCAAAAATTTCTGCAGAGAGCACTGTGGTTTATAGCTTCTTCTTTCTTATAAATGCCACATCTGCACACAGAACATGTGAAACCTCTGTCCCACCCACTGCCATGTAACCATCTCACTAAGTATAAATCTAAAAGAATTTCCAGACTCAAGGTCCAGAGATTTTTTAGGCTTTAGGTCCTGTGAAATGATGTATACTAAATAAACCTTGGATGTCCAGCTTCATTTGTCCTACATCAGGACCAATCATGAGTGGTCTGTTAAGAGGCCTGAGAGTAGGAAATCTGAGAGTGACAAACCACTTATTTCCATACTTCCACCTCCTGTACAGAATGTGCTTATTTTACTGCTCCCCCACAATTTTGAGGCTCCCTGGTATATACTGCCACACACTCAGACACATTGATTGTAGTACATAGGGCTGAATATATACTCACTGGCATGGCCCACATAATGTTGAAGTTTGTTTTGTGAGAAGGGCTTTGTGCAGCCAAGACATTGACTACGCCACAGGCATGAAGACTAATGTCCTCTGGAGAGATTTGTAGACATGCTCGGAAAAGAGTGTTTCCAATGAAAATACCTCAGGAAGGAAGAAATTTTGACATATTTTTGCTGCTTTTGTTGTTTTTTTTCCCTTCATCTTTTTTATCCTTTATTATTTTTAGTTTGTTGTTATTCATTATTTTTTTCTGATTTTGATCTAATTTTTTTATTATACTTTAATGGTTTTTCTCTGTTTTCTATTGTCTCATTTTGGACTTTTGATAAATTTTACTTTAATTAATTTTTAATTTGTAATTTTGCCCCTTATTACTATTGTTAATGTGGTTGTTGTTTCTCACTGATTGTTATTGAATTTCTACATCAGGATTGTTTTTACGTTGTGCTACTATTATTTGTTTTATTCTTTCTGAGTGGAGTTGGGAATTAAGCCTGACACCTCAAGCACGTCAGTTGGATGCTCTACTACTGAACTATACCCTCAGACCAGTTGAGAAAAATTGCATCTTACATCAGACATGATTTTGTCTCATTTGAACCTTAATGTTTACTTCAACTTAAAGAATAGGGGAGATAAAAAGATCCTACCTGACAACCTGACTCCAAGTAGGCATGGCTAGGGCTTTCCTGAAGTACAGATCCTGATATCCAAACTCACCAAAAACAGAGAGGAATAACTTAACTGTTGTGTACAGTATGCCTACAAGGAACATCAGCATAGATTACTCATATACACTTTCAGATTACACATTTTTGACAAGATCTGAGATAGAGATTGTACCCCAAATACACTGCTATCTACAATGCATCTGTCTGAACTACCAGAGGAAAGTAGTCTCTCAGGCTCTGGAACAGTATACACTATGTCAAAACTCATCAATACAGTCAGAGAAGCACAGGTAAATCATTAATTATATTTCTTAATGTTACATAAAAAACTAATAGCCAGGGGCATATTGTCAAGAGCAGATATTCCTTAAGAAGGTTCTCATGTAAAAGTGAGAGAGATTTACATCCCAATAGATGCACAAATCTTAACATAAAAATACAAGACACCTGAAAAATAAGTCAACATGACTCCCTCAAAACTTCATGTCTCTGTTTCCAAAGATATTGAAGTGATAAGATGTTAAAGAATTCAAAAGAATCATGTTAAAAATGATCAATAAATTCAAACAGGATAAAAATAGACAGCTGACTGAAATATAAAAGGCAATGAAAGATATGAAAGAACAATTCAATAAAGAGGTAGAAATTCTTAAAAAGAACCAGAGTCAAATAAGTTAAATAAAAAACACAGTTGAAAGTCACACCAATAGAGTAGATCAAATAGAAGAAAGAATATCAGAGCTTGAAGATAAGGCTGATGAACTATCACATTCAGATAGTAATAATAAATTAGAAAATAAGAATCAGAACATATGAGACACGATTAAAAGACCAAATGTGCAAATCATAGGTGCAGAAAAGGGAGTAGGGTATAAGATAAATTCATAGAAAATCTATTTAATGAAATGATATAAAATTTCCCAAATCATAGGAAATATATTGAGGTCTAGATATTGGGGGTATTTAGAACCCAAATAGACATGACCAAAGAAAAAGAAACCTCTCCATGACATATGATAATTAAAATGTCAGAAGTGTAAAACAAAAAAACAATATTGAAAACTGCAAGAGAAAAATGCCAAGTTACTTATAATGTTAAACCTGTCCAAATAACAAAAGATTTGTCAGAAGAAATTCACAAGGCCAACAGGATACAAAATTATATATTAAAGTCCTGAAAAGCAAAAATAAGTGCCAATCTAGAATACTATATCCAACAAAGTTAACCTTCAAAACCAAAAGAGCAATAAAGACCATCTAAGACAATTATAAACTCAATGAATTTATGATGAATAGAACAGTATTAGAGATAATACTTTTAGAATCCTACACATATAAGAGAAAGCAAGATTAAAAACAATCATGAAAGCACAAACAAGAATAAATCACATTATAACAGTAGATAAACACATAAAAACTTGGAAAGAATGATTATTAATTCATTAAACTATCAAATATCTTAGATGAATAAGGAAAAAGAAATAGATTATTTGAAAAAACATCAGAACAATAATAATAAAAAACCAGGAAGTAGTGCATGTCTTTCAATAATAACCTTATGTGTATATGGTCTTAAGTCTTCAACTAAAAGATGAAGACTGGCTTATTAGATTTAAAAAAAAAAGACTCAATAATATGTTGCCTGAAAGAAACTAACCTCACAGGCAAAGATATATGCAGAATAAAAGTAAAAGGACAGCAAATGATAGTCCAAAAAAATGGAAACTTAAAGCAATTAGGAGTAGCTATATATATATATATTCACATTTTGATGTCAAAGCAGATTCAGAGACAAAGAAAGTCACTACATGTAGATAAAGGGATAATCCATCAATGAACTGATACTTTTGAAACTGTGGGTCAAATAAATTTTCCCTCCTCAAAGTTGTTCTTATTATGTAGTTCAGTCACAGTGATGCAAAAGCTGACTAAAATAAATAGCTCCAAACACTATGTGTTTGGATACAGCACATATGTTTGACACAGCACATAATTGGGGAAGGGCCCAGTAGAGGAAGCTTCTTAGCTCATGGCAGGGTCAGAAGGCAGAGAGAGAAAAGAAAGGGTCACAAGGAAGATGCATCCTTCCAGACATGCCCCCAGTGACTATCTCCAGCCAATCCCTATCTCCCTATAGTTACCACCTTGTCAGTCCATTTAAACTAAGATGGACTGATTACACTATAGCTCTCAGAATTTAATCACTTCACTAATGAATACTCTTGCATTATCAGGAGTTTTGTGGAACATTTCATACTCAAATCATTAACATTTGACTCTTGTTCCCCAAAGTTCATGTCCATCTCACAATGCAAAATGCATTTAGTTTATCTCCAAGAGTCCTAAAGTCTTAAAAGTTTTAGCAGTCACCAAATCCAAAATCTCCTGTGAGACTCAAGTCAAACATTTGGTCGTGATTCCTATAAAATTGAAAATCAATACCACTGTATAGAGTAAACATCTGAGAAGATATACCTGCTGGGGACCCATCTACTCCAGCTGCATCCACCTGCCTACAATCACCACCAAGTCGGTCCAGTAAAACTAGAATGAGTTCATTAGGTGACAGCTCTCATAATATAAATCATTTCTATTCTGAAAATTCCTGCATCAACAGGATCATTTTGGTGATACTTCATATACAAACCATCATATTATTCCATAAAATATAGATGGAAGGAACTTTGCTAAACTCATTGTACAAAGCTAGTGTTGCCCTGCTACCAAAACCTGAATAGAACAACAAAAAAATAAATAAAATGATAGATTCATATCCTTGATGAATATACATGTGAAATCCTCAATAAAATACTTCTGTATTGAATTTAACTGCACAGTAAAAATATCGTACACCATGATCAAGTTGGTTTCATTCCAGGAATACAAGTATGGTTTAATATATGTAAATTAATGTGCTTAATATAGCACATAAATAGAATCAAGGATATCAGTTACATGATCATTGCTATAGATACAAAGCCTACAATAAAATTCAACATCCCTTCATGATATAACTTCTGATGAAACTAGGTATTGAAGGATCATACCTCAACACAAAGCTACATATGACAGACCCATAGCCAATATCATGCTGAATGGGGAAAATCTGAAAGCATTTCTCCTAAAATCAGGGATGAGACAAGAGTGTTTATTCTCATCACCGTTATTCAATATAGTACTGGAAACACCCATAGCAATCAGGCAAGAGAAATAAATAAAATAGTACAAATAGAAAAGAAAGTATTCCTGTTTGCAGATTATGTGATTCTATTCTTAGAAGACCCTTAAGACTTCACTGAAAGACTCTTAAAATTGATAAGCAAATTCAGTAATACCATACAAGTCAGTAGCTTTTCTTTTTTTCCTTGGTATCGGGGATTGAACTCAGGGGTACTGAACCACTGAGCCATATCCCCAGCCCTATTTTGTGTTTTCTGAGTTGCTTAGTACCTCGCCATTGCTGAGGCTGGCTTCGAACTTGTGATTCTCCTGTCTCATCCTCCCAAAGTGCTAGGATTACAGGCGAGCACCACTTCGCCTGGCTAGTCAGTAGCTTTTCTATCTACCAACAATGTACTCATTGAGAAAAAAATGAGGAAAAAAGATTCTATTCATAATAGCCTCAAAGAAACAAAAATCTAGGCATAAACCTAAACAAGAAGGTGAAAAAAATCTACAATGAAAATTGTAAAGCACTAAAGAAAGAAACCAAAGAAGACACTAGAAATTGGAAAGTCTTCCCATCTTCATGGATTGAAAGAATTAATATTGTTAAATAGTCATACAACTGAAAATGATCTACAGGTTCAAAGCAACTTTCATCAAAATACCAATGAAATTATTCACAGAACTAGAAAAAAAATCCTAAAATTCTTGTAGGACACAAAGGACCTCAAATAGATGAGGCAATCCTGAGCAAAAAGAAAAATGATGGAGTCATAAAAAAGCCTAATTATAAAAAAGACTACAAAGCCATAGAAACAGTATGGTATTGCAATAAACACAAGCACAGAAACCAATAAAACATATTGAGAGCCCCAAAATAAACTCACACATTTACAGTCACCTGATTCAAGAATCAAAAGCATCAAAAACATGTGTTGGAGAAAAGACAGCCCCTGTGAGTAGTAGTGCTGAAAAAATTGAATACCCATGTATAGAAGATTGGAACTAAGTCTCTATCACTCACCCTGTATAAAATCAACTCAATATGGATTAAAGTCCTTAATATAAGATATAAAACTTTGAAACTACTGGAACAAAACATGGGAGAAGTATTTCAAGATATTGGCACATTGAACAATTTCCTGGATAGGACTTCAACAAAACTTGGGAAATAAAGGCAAGACTTGACAAATGGGATTACATCAAAGTGAAAAGCACAACAAAGGAAAAAAAACAGAGTGAAGAGATAAGCTATGGAATGGGAGAAAATGTTTGCTAGATGTTTGTCTAACAATATTCAGAAAAACATAAAATCTTAAGAAACATTAGAAGAACATGTAATCCAATTAAAAATGGCAAAAGATATGAAGAGATACTTCTCAAGAGAAGAAATACAAATAGCCAATAAATACATGAAAAAATCCTCAACAACTTTAGCCATCAGGGAAACATAAATCAAAATGACATTGAGATTATACCTCACCCTTTAGAATGTCTATCATCAAACACACACACACACACACACACACACACGCTAGCCAGGATGTGGAAAAAAAAGGAACCCTCCATACATACTGCTGGTGAATGTAAACTAGGAAATCACTATGAAAACAAATATGGAGGCTCCCCCCTATATTAAATACAGAACTACAATATGATCCAGCTACACCACCTGGTTATATACCTGAAAAAAAAAAGCCAGCATACAAAAGATACCTATACACTATCTTTATTGATCTGCCATTCACAATAGCCAAGTTATAGAATTAGTCTTGATGCTTGAAAAAAGATGAATGGATAAATAAAACATTATGAATTTATATGTGTTTATATATGTATATATGTGTATGTATTATTCAGGCATAAATAAAGAAATCGTATCACATGCAGGAAAATGGGTAGAACTCGAGGTCATCATGCTAAGTGAAATAGGCTAGGCACAGAAAGACAAATATTATGTTTTCTCTCATATATGGAAACAAACAAACCAAATAAAAGAAAAAGAAAATCTAAAAATAGAAAAGGGATGGTTAGGGAAGGAGAAGGAGACACTGGGGCAGGAAGGGGAACTGAAGGGAGGACAAGAGAGTGTAGTAGGGAAAAGCAAAACAGTTACAGCAAAATGTATACAGGTAAGGAAATGTCACAGTAAAATCCATTAATTTGGACAAACTATATGAGTTAATATTATGAGCTAATATTTTTAGTAAAAAGAATTGTCTAAAAATGTTGATAGTATACTTTAGCTATATCAGAGATATTATTTCTGTATGTACTTATGTCCATTTTACATATTCAATAATTACAATGCATTTATTTGCATTTGTGGTAGTAAAAATTTAAAACCAGCAAAACATCCTCCAACATGAGATGTAGACATTGTCGTACATTTATAAAAGGGATATTTTCTATGTCAGCTTATAAAGAATAAATCAATATGTGCAAACTTTCAAAATAATGAGGAAGAAAAAGATAAGTTATAGAAGTTTCAATATAATATGATATAATTTTATAGAGATAAAATACATAACTAATAAAATTATAAAATGTCTATATATAAACATGATTAAAGTGTGAAAAAAATCATACATGAAAACAACAAATACTAGTTTCACAAAGCTTTTGGGGGGATAGTTATCTCTGGGCAGAGAATAAGAGAAGTGATCAATTACAGGGTCCTCAATTTTAACTGTAATGCTTAATTTGTGTCTATGTTTAAAATATATTGCTGGGTGCAGTGGTGCACACCTATAATTCCAGTGGCTTGAGAGACTGAGACAGGAGGATTGCGAGTTCAAAGCCAGCCTCAGCAATGGTGAGGCACTAAGCAACTCAGTGAGACCCTGTCTCTAAAGAAAATACAAAAAAATAGGGCTGGGGATGTGGCTCAGTGGTTGAGTACCCCTGAGTTCAATCCCTAGTATTATTATATATAGACTTTTATACATATATATATTTTTGTAGATATATATATATATATATTTAAAGCAAATATGCCATATTAGGCTTCAAATAGTCTGTCTCAAGGACATAATCCCCTGATGGTTTCCAATAAAAATAGTATTCTCATATGAATCAATGTGGAGCAGTAAATTAATATAAAATCTTTTGAATTCCTCTTAAACACCTAATATGTAACTCACTTTATATAAATTCACATAAAATGCCTGAATACTTTGCTTCTGAACTCATATGCTCTTATTTTAGAATTGAAAACTAATTCACTTACATGTTAAAAATATGAAATAAAAAATATAACTAATAACATTATTAGAGTATATAGTTTAGAAGTCCAGAGAAAATTTGGTCTCATTCATGGTTTTGTCTAAGAGTTTAAATGAATCAGGTAATCTGATTGTCTTCACTTTATAGCAGAAAGTTGGCTCCAGAAGACCCAAATGGCAGATAAGCAATGCCAGTGAAGAGATTATTTTCTCCAATGCTTCCAAAGAAGGCTCAGAGTGGGCTTTCATTTTCACTGGTGGCATATTCAGTAGATTATTAGAAGATTGGACATTTTGACTGATAGGACAACCAAAGTGTATAACAAGGAAGGAAAAGCAGTTCAACAGGAGGAAAAATAAGTCACTGATACCCAGGAAGATCCTACTGGTTTTGTATATGCAAAGATAACTCAACATCCCTGCTTCATCTTACATATGTGCACTTTTGATAACATGGTCCACTTAGCAATGTCAGCATATTTAAGAAAGGAAGACACATGGTGATACTCCTCTTTCACCATCCAATTAAAATTATTCTTTTTTGGTCAAGAATCCCTGTAGAAGTTGCCAACTATTTCCCATCATAATACTGCATCATTATTTACTTAACATGGACTAATAATTTTGCTGATTTCAAATGATTCTTGTAGAAATATAGTAGTTTGCAAGTTTACTGGTAACAGTTTTTTAGGTAATCTTAATTTTTAAAAACAAAACTTGTTTTAAATTACCCTTTCATTATGTAATAAATTCTCTTTATTACACTATAGATTTAAAAGTTAATACAGATTTTTAAGGTCTATATATTGACAGGAATTGTCTCTTTGGCAAGTTTGTGTTCTTGGCTTGCTCTATACATATCATAGTATTTTCTTATGATCTATGTCAAAATGTTGAAAAATGTGTAGCAGATGCATCATTTAAATTTCTTTAAATAAAAAAGAAATACATTTAAATCACATTTAACTTTTTTATGATGCAGTTGTGAATTAGGTCGTTCTTTTATTGGTAATTAGAGTGTGGAACAGATGGTATAGAATTTGGCAAAAAGTGATAATCTCTTCAAACGAACACGTTGTCAACTGATTATTCATAAAACAAGGATCTATTGCATTGATCGAGAGTCTGTTTAAAAGGTTAGGAACTAAGAAATGTTCTTTAGCTGGGAAGACATGGAATTTCACAAGTAGAAAACCATTTGTCATGCTATGTGTCTTTGGCACATTCTGTTAGCTGCCATTCATTCAAAACAGCTTCATTAAATCCTTGGAGCAATCATTTGGAGAAATCTCTTTATCAGGAAACCATTGTAACTATGAATCTAATAATTTTAACCAGTTATCAGTGAGCACAAGAAGAAACTCCTCTGCTTTTGCCATGCATTCTCCCTAAATCACTCTTTGAATTCTCCAGTAGAACCACTGCAATAGGATTCAGGTACTCTGAAGAACACAAAGAGTTAACAGGAGCGGGAGCACTTCAACTTGACTTTGAGCTTGACTGTTCAGGTGCAAGAATAGCATATGACTCACAGAGAAGGATGCCTAGAGTAGCTCCAATTCACAGACCCAGGTTATGGATATCTATGGTAATGCCCAGAATCCATCTCCTGAGGATTGAAAAAAATAATTAGGTGAAAGATTATCATGACAATTTGTTTCTGATGATTCTCAGAACTAACCTCACAGATCTAATATTCTAGGACTTCCCCTGCCCTGTTCTTTCCCTCACTGTTCCATGATGTTGCCATTTATTCTCATCTGGGGCCTACATACACTCCTGGCTATTAGTGAACCACATCATCACAATCTGATAGGCAACTTAGTCTTTCTAAATTATTCATGAATATTAAGTGGAGGAACTGAATGTTGTGTTAGCTGGCACATTCAGGGATGGCAGTTTCTTTGAAGTAACAAATTTAAAACAGGCAAGAAGAGTTATCCCTCAACATTTATATTCAGAACAGCTAAACTATCTAGAGAATTGCAAGAAAAAATGAGTTATAGTCTTTGAGAGATATACATAGTAAGTGAAGAAGATCTAAGGTATATTCAAGAAAATAAATTTCACTTTGGTAGGCATTGTCTTACTGTTAAAATTTATCTGATACCTGACAAGAGAATTATAATTCTTTTGTGTATCAAAATTACCTTGTATATTTTCATGTGCTTAGAACTGTCATTGCTATGAGAAGTTGTTTTCAAACTTTGAAGTTAAGGTGGTAGCTAGGTAGTATTATACGATTTGGGATTCTGTAATTTTTTCTCATAAATTACTTATAGAAAAGAGGGGAAAAGTGTAAAATTATGCAGGAGTAAATAGAATCAATCAACAATCTTCTAGACCTCATGGGGAATTCCCACTAATGAAAAGAACTAAATTAAATTCTGTAAAACACCAAGGCCAGTTAGAAAACTAATGAACTTTTCACCCATTCCCAGGGAACACTCCTAATTTAGAGACCCAGATGGGTATTTGCTGTCTGTTGAGGGAAGACAGATGCCTGAAATGCATGGAAAGCTCTTCAGAGGTGATTGAGTAATTTCTCTTTATTTCAATGCATCATTAAGATGTCTTTGTTCTATAGTTATTTGGGATATTATTATTCTCAAGAATATAATGTTTCTTTGGTTGGAATTGATAGTGGGATAGTGAATAAAATAGTTGGGAAATAAGGAGAGAATTTTGGAAGTAGTGAATTTTGGACATTTTATACTTAATCTTTCTGATGCTAAAATCTATAGATTTTAAAAATGCTTTTAGTCATAAACAGATCAAATTCCAAAACTCCTTCATAAATAACCTAGTTGATAACTATAAAGTTACAAAGTATTGTTATAAATATATATACTAAAATTCTAAAATAGAATAATAAATAATACCATTTATTGATGGTGGGAAGACTAATAACATTTGCCGTGGATTTTATAGAATTTATGTGCATTTGAAGGTTGGTTTTTAAAAAAGGATCTTCAAGTTAAGCTGAAAAAGTGCATATTTAATCATATTAAGCAGAGAAAGCAGTTTATCTTTAGATAAATAGCTATTTGACATAATAAGATTTTAAAGTTTTTATCTCATTAAACACTAAAACCAGTCTAAGCTGGGAATGGTGGTGCACACCTAAAATACCAGTGGCATGGGAGACTGAGGTAGGAGGATTGTATGTTCCAAACCAGCCTCAGCAACTTAGCAAGGCTCCTAAGAAACTTAGTAAAACTCTGATTCAAAATTTAAAAAAAAGGGGAGGAGATGGGGAAATGGCTCAGTGGTTAAGCACCCCTGAGTTCAAGCCTTGGTATCAAATAAATGAATAAATAAATAAGTAAATAAATACTGTCTGAGAAGAGAATATAAGTAGTAACTTGATCATTAGAAAGATAGAACTAAGGAGGAAAATTCCCTAAGGACCATGAAGGCTGCTGCTCACTCACTGGATAGTTCATAAACATATTTTCAAAGCCCCCATTCAATAGACTTTAATGTTAAGAGACTAAATTTTCCTTTCAGTTGCACAAGCAAAAATGTATTTTTACATAAATTACTATTAAAACAATTAAATTTTAGAAGTAAATCTACTTTGTGTTAATAGTAAATTAAAAAAAAATTGAATGACATAAAAGAAGATTAAAGGTACGATGGAATGATAAGATACCAAAGTAAGAAGATAGTTTTGAACCATTGATGATGTAAGGATAATCATGAAAGTAAAATAGAAACCAAAAAATTAATTTTTCCAAGAGGCAGTAACTCACAGAAGCAAAAATGCAAGTAATTTAGCTATTGGTGTAAATTACAATATTCAGAATTATTCTTGGTATGGGGGGAAAAAAGACCAAAAAGAAGTATTCTTGGTATAAACACTAACAAGAAATCTTTGGGAAAATTACAATGTAACACATTAATTATAAACCATCTAGGTGGTAATCCATTATAAAAACAATCAGATATCCTAAGATTTATAGACATCAGGTAGTATATCATAAACTTACATTCTCTGAAGATGCAAGTAACTGAAGAATACTGTAACAGAGCAACCTTACAGAGCAACATGACAGAACATGAATCAGAGAGTAACTCAAGAAGTTGAATGTCAGAGAATTTTAAAGAAGATTTAATGTCCAAAAGCCATTAAAGGAAGATGTACATAAAATTGTTATAAACACTAAAAGACAAATGTCAAAATAATTTCTAAAGTTAAAATGTACATTGTTAAAGATGACATTGCTTATCTGGGTCTAAAATTTGAAGTTATGTAAGTGAAATTTCAACACTGGTGTGGGAAAAATGAAGCAAAAGTAAATTCACCAGATGATTTGTTCCTTATCTTACAAATGAAATACAAAATAAATATTCTTCTTGTTCTTGATTCTTATATAACTTAATATTTAACTTAGACACAATAGTTTGTAGCAATAAATAAAGAGACACTATTATTGGCCTGAAAATCTCAAAAAAATCCTAAAAAATGCACCTTATATTAATGAAAAAAGTAAAAATAGAAAAATTAAAGTAACAGACATCCAAAATAATACTTATGACAACCATTAGAAATGGCTCAAATTTTCTTATTAAAATTCAGACTGTTTAATTGGATTAAAAATACAATTTAACTCTGTGCCTTTTCAAAAGTGATAAAGCTCTATGAACAAAAGGATATATAAATAATAGTTAATGAAGAATGATTTATAATATGTATAAATTTTATATCCTATAGACATTATGATCTTTCAAATTCCTATCACGTTTTGAAGATCACATAATCTACATGCTATCATTATTTTTCATAAATTTTCTAGTAGAGAAGTCATTGGGTCCATGTACTCCAACAATAACAAAACATTCATAAATACATGTTAATGAAAGATCCAAATGCTGAGAGTAGTAAATACCAAACATATTTTTACATGTAAACACATTGATAGCATGTACTTATCTCCTCTCACTAATAAATACTAACTAAATTTGAAGTTATAATAAGAAAAAAAAAAAGACTTTCCCAAAAGGATAAGGAACCAGGAAAAAGACATTAGAGAATACCAAATTTTAACTAAATTTTGGAAGACTGACAACAAATAGGTTTGATTTCAAAAATAACCAATGAGAAAATTCTGAATTCAGGACCACTAAGAACGATGGATGGCACTGGATTTAACAAAGAGGTTAAGGTGAAAGTCTATGAAGGACGTTTTAGCAACCTTCTCCGTTGTTACGGTTTGGATGTGAAGAGTTCCCCATAAAGCTCATTTGTTGAAAGCATGATCACAAATGCAGGAAAGTTCAGAGATGAGGCTTTTAGGCAATGATTAGTGATCTGGTTGCATTCTTTAATCAATTACTCCACTGATAGCTTAAGAGACTACTGGGTGGTAATTGTAGACAAGTAGGGTGTGGCTGAAGGAAGTAAGTCACTGGGAGTGTGGCCTTGGACTATATATGACCATTCATTCCTTTCTCTCTCTCTCTCTCTCTGCTTCCCACTGCCACAAATTGTGCAACTTTACTCAACCTCCCACCATGATGTCTCTCTTTTGGAGAAAGCCAACTGTGAACTGAAGCCCTGAAATCATGAGCCCCAAATTAACTTTTCTTCTTCTAAGTTGTTCTTGTTGTGTATTTTGATTGCAATGATGAAAAGCTGGCTAATATATCTGTTCTCTTCCAGAGAGAAATCAGCTAGGTCTGACATTCTAATACCCTGTCACCCCAGTTAGGATGCCCATGTATGCTCCATGCACAGAGATATTATGACAACCTGATCAAACTGAAGCACCACACACATAAGTGCAAAATTTAAATTTGTAAGGTTTTACTTATAACTTCAGACAAATAGTGAAGATAATCAGACATGAGGTTGAAAATAAAGGAATGAAAATAATATCAGAACTCAGGGTCTGAGGGTACACATATAATACAAAGAATAAAAGGAAGATTCAATAACTTGTGACATATAGTAAGGAGTTATGAAAATAAGTTATATATTTATAGTCAAAAAGAGGATACACTAAAGAGGAAAAATTAGAAAGCAAATTAATGAAAATTTTAAAAATACAATTTTTTAACTTTAATATTATTTTGGAAATAAAGTTGAAGATTTTCCTAAGCAGTTGATTTAAAATGGAGGTTAACAAGGCAAAAAAAAAAAAGAGAGAGAGAGAGAGAAGGAGAGAGAGAGAGGGAGAATGAATCCACAATATACTACATCAGAATAATTGAAAAATCGAAAAGAGAAAAAATGGTGTGAAGGAAAATTATGAAAATGTTTACAAAAGTGTAAAATTTCATTCTGGCATTTGTTCCCACATATAAAGAGCTTATAACTGTCATTCTTAGGCTTACATCAAAAAGAAAAAAAAAAAAGTTGACAAAATAAAATTAATTTCTTTTTTTTTTTTTTTTTTTTTTGACTAGGACAAAATAACTTTCAGAAATCTACAAAGATAGATTTCAGATTTCAGAGAGAGGCAACAAAGAGCTACTTCCCTAAAGACATTTCCAGAGTCAAACATGTACAAATGGCAATTTTTGACAAATTTCTAGAGGCTGAGCATGAATTAATATTAGAGTAAAATATCTCTTAGGGAAAAATCTCACATTTGTATGAGATTTACCCCCAGAAATTCCATAGGTTCTTATAAAACCAGATCACCAAAAGGAGGCAAATTAAAACTGCTAGGCAAAGCATTATTGGAAATACACGCTCTCGGGCTGAACTCTCCCGTCCATCAGAGTGTGTACAGGAGAATGGCGCACATGTTCTGGGGTACAGAAAATTTTAAAAAGCCTGGTCAGGAAGGAAAGGGCTTAGGGAAGGAAGAGAATGTCAGATTCCTTCCTGGATAAGTCAGGAAAAGCCCGCTGATTGACAGGAGGGTCCTCTACTGCTGACGTCAGCGTCTGACTGTTCCATGGCTGCCCCTAAGTGGACACTCTGGACTGACCTAACATCCCGGCCTTTTTGATGATATAGGACAGCAGATTCAGTTTGGCTACTTCTTGAGGGATTGGGGGTGCCGGAGAGGGGGAGATGGCTCAGCTGTTGGTCAGGCAGGGAGGCAGATGCAGGGGTGTGGAAGCATCTGGTTGTCAGTCATGTTGCTTGAATATAGAAGCACCACCTGGGGGTAGGAACAGAGGCTTGGGAGAGATTACTGATTAGCAGAAAAAGAAGGGGGCTGTCGAGAAATTTCTCTCTTGGTGCGAGTCCAGCATGGTGGGAGTCCAAGGCTGGTTGGTTCTATAATGAAATTTGTTCAAGTTTCTGAGTAGCAGTTAACTGCATAATCAAGTCCTGCAGCCCCAGCCCAGAGGCAGTGAATGGGGACCAAGGAGAGCCCAACTATTATCAATAGAAAGATGGCCCCTTTTTTGCCCTAGAGAGGGAGGTGGTAACAAGTCATGGTAATTCAGCCTCACTGTACAGTTAATTGAGGAACATCAATGGGAATTACAATTATGATTCAAATCTACACAGAGGAAACAGTCTGAGATGTAGAAAGTATAAGGGTTGAGAATTTGTCCCCATAACAAGGCTGGAGAGGACAAGGCATGTAAACATAGTATCTAGTTTTTAATGTCACAGATGTCTATCTTTAAAGTATTTTTAAATGCCCAGGAATGGCTGTGTTCTTGGTTTTGCTGTTTTGCTAGGTGTTTAAGATGAAGCAAGTCAAATTGACTTTTGCTCTTACTTATTGTTAATAGTCACCTTTTGGTCTCCTGAGTGGCATCCTTGAGGAACATGAGAGCAGCTTCTTAGCTCTGCTAGTGCCATCTGCATTAGGATAGGTTGAGGTCTGGCACTGACCATGTGGCTTCCCTGGGAAGCATGAGAGATGGTTCCCTTTCTCAACGGACGACCTTCCTCTCCATTGTATGGCATTTGATCAGCTCTTTAATTCTCTAATGGTCTCAGTAATCTCCCTGATTGGGAGGTCCTGTGGCCTAGAGATGTAGAACCTTTCAGAGAAGTTCCCTCATTTCTTGGATTCAGGCTGACTCAGAGGGCAAGAGCCAAATATTGGTTTTCTTGGCCCTTTAATTTAATTTTAGTTTTTAAGTCTTGATCTTAAACACTCAGCAAGCCAATCTGACTAGTCTTAAAGTAAGGGTACTGGGCTTTAACTTTAAGGTCTATCTGTCCTGTAGGTGATGGCTTATTTATTTTAAATTAAGTTGGGTTGTCTGTTCTTGAAGTAGTACCTCTGTAAAACATTTATAGGCAATAGTCATAGAGTTTAAGAAAAATACAAAATAAAATTAGTAACAGTAAAAACATTTAGTTCGTGTAATAGCTTTCTCAAATTTTGGCTGAGTTACACGTTATATCCCTGTTTGAGATCCTAATGATCTTTACAACAAAATCAATCCTTTGAACATATCTTTAAATGAACTGGAGTCTGGCTTACGTTGAAGCCTTTGTAGTAAGCTGGGAGACAGAACTATCTCAGGTAAGAAAGGGCTCCTTGCAAAATCTTAGCAGAATATTAAATACATTAGGTCCTCATTTGTTTAAAAGATTACTCTGATGTAAAAATAATCTAAAGCCTTATCTTATTGATGATAGGTTCAGTTATAAAACATTAAATGATATAAATCGATACCATACAAGTTCAGTTTGGAGAACATCAGTTTGATATAATGCTCTTTAAAACCTTCTACTTTAAAGCTTGTATATCTGAAAGATATGAACACATTTAATATAAAAATAGAACTAGTAGAACCATAATTACATTGATGTTATTACATTAAGTTTAGTTCTCAAAGAAAAATTTAGATTCTAACTTTTTGTTTAATCACAGTTGTAAAACTTTTGACCAGAAATATTCTCTTTTTTCCAATAAATACCATATTTAGAATCTTTAATTCCTTCTGTTCATATCCCAAAGCAATCCTTGTAATTTTTTGAACTTAGGCAACAGTAGAAACCTTTAAAACTTCATATAGGAATCTGTAAACCTTTGTGTTTACTCAATTTAAATTGAACCTTTTAAATCATGTGAATTAAAAATATTTGGATCCATTTTTTTGGTTTTAATTCATGAGCACTCATTATCTGTGCCAATTTTGATACCATGTACATGGTACACACACATACACACACACACACACACACACAGACGTACAACACAATAGTAAAGGCCTGCAGGCAATGTTAGATGTTTAAAGAAACTCCATTGTTGAATAAAAATAAGACTGATCAGAAAACATTATCCTAGATGTGAAAGATTAAGGTCATGAGCTCAAAAAACATAGAATTTAAGCAAAGCAAGAGTCTTAGAAAAAAATGACGCAGCCAGTAAAATAAAAGACACTTTTTTTCCCTTGGGTTTCAGACAGCTAGCCCGTCTGAGCACCAGCGAGAGGTGCAGGGACCCCAGGGCGAGCGGGCTCCACCCAAGGACTCGCCGGTGCTGCCTCCCAGGGAGATGGCACTGCACTCAGCCTCATGTGTAGATCTGAGAATGAGGAAGGAGATACAGAAGAGCAAATGGGAAAGGGGCTTGGGATTTTCCTAGTGAGAAGAACTTGAGGGGACAGAATAGATGGGAAAGGGGTTAGGGGCGAGAGTGTACTTTCTAACAAAGCCTTGAACGGATACATGGCACCATCCACTTTCAAAATCCATAGAGCTTTAGAGCTTAAAGAGTAAAACAATGTATGTAAATTTTGAAAAAGAATCACTATGGAGATTGGGAAATCTGAACATGGAATGTAGAATGTGACAAATACAAATGCGTGTGTCTGTTTTTCAGACACTGCATACAAATGTATGAAACAACCTCATTGAGGGAAGGAGGAAAGTGCTGATCCAAGTGGTTTGGGAGAAAGTCCTAAAAATACAGAGAAGAAAGAAAGAACAGATAAGCATTGTATTCTATTTGGTACATGTTTTCCTCAGAGGTAAGAGTTAACAATTCTGAAACCAATGTACTATATATTCTTAATTTAGTAGTTAAGCAAATTAATTGGATAATGAGAGCCAGAATTCTCTGTTGGAGAAGTTAAGCAAGGGTGGAAATCTACATTGATCCATCTTGTAACAGAGTAGAATTGGGGATATAAGTGTGAACCTCTTTTTCATTAATACACATAGAGATGGTTACATATAGAAATATTCATGTATATATGCTATGCACACACACATATATACACACACTTGCTTCTTCTGCCAGCTTAGATAGCCTAGAAATAATGATATACTCAATAGAAATTAGAATACTCATGTTCAGCTCTTGATTTCTAATACTATTCTCCAAATCAAAGGATCAAGCATCCTTGAATATATGGCTAATTCTAGGACTGATGCAGAATACACATGAGATGAGCCTGGAGCATGCTATAGTGCCAGAAAATAAGAACATACTGAATTTAAAAATCTTTACAACCATAAAGGCATAATCAAAGGGATATAGGACCCCAAATAAAAGAATATCCAATTGCTAAAACTGGTACAATTTGAGCAACATGTTAAATAAGGCCTTGCTGGATTAAAATTTTCAGTATAAAATAGAGATGAGGTTATATTGATATTAATGAAAGCTCATATAAGCATTTTTCAGAAACTTTATTATATTGATTACCTACATTCAAAAAAAATTAGAAAGATCCCAAATGAGTAATCTAATGCTATATCTCAAAGCCTTAGAAAATGAAGAGCAAACGAGTTACAAAAGCAATAGAAGGCAGGATATAATTAAGATCAGAGGCAAAATTAATGAAATTGAGAATATGAAAATAATACATAAGATCAATACATCAGAGTTAGTTCTTTGAAACAATAAACAAGATTCATAGATCCTTAGCCAAACTGAAAAAGAGAAAGCAAGAGAAAACCCAAATTAATAAAATTGGAGATAAAAAAGTAAGTATAACCATAGAAACTTCTAAAATCAAGGGGATCATTAGAAATTATTTTAAACATTTATACTGCAATAAACTAGAAAATCTAGTAGACATTGAAAAATTTCTAGACGATATATTTCATTAAAAAATATCATCTGCCCAAACTGAACCAGGGAAACATAGAAAACTAAACAAATATCAAGTAATAATTGAAATAGCAATTAAAAGTCTTTCAACAAAACAAACCCAGTACCGGATAGATTCTTCATTTAGTTCCACTAGATATTTGAAGAAGAATTAACACTAGTTTTTCTCAAATTATTCCATAAAATTGAAAGAGAGAGAACACTTCCAAATATATTCTATGAAGCCAGTATAACCCAAAGGCATATCAAGAAAGAAAATTACAGAAGAGTATACCTGATTAACATGGATCTAAAAATCCTTAATAAAATATTAGCAAATCATATTCAAAATCATATCAACAAGAGAGTATATTATGATCAAGTGGGTTTTATTCCAGGGATGCAGAGTTGGTTCTATGTATGCAACATCAAAAAATCTAATTCACTACATAAATAAAACGGAAGACAAAAATCGTATGGTCATCTCAATAAGGGCAGAAAAGACTTTTGATAAAATCCAATACCCATTCATATTAAAAACACTGAAGAAACTAGGAATAGAAGGAACTTATCTCAACATTATGAAGGCTATATACAACAAACCCAAAGTCAACATCGTATTAAACAGAAAAACTGAAAGGATTTTCTCTGAAATCAGGAACAAGACAAGGACATCCACTCACACAATTCCTATTAAATGTACTTTTTGGAACTCTAGCCAGAGAAATCAAAGAAGGAAATTAAAGGGATACAAATAGAAAAAGAACAAGTCAAATTATTTTTGTTTACTGTTGATATAATTCTACATCTTAGAGGATAAAAAATTTCCATCAAAAGACCTCTAGAGCTGATAAACTCAACAAAGTATCAGGATAGATTAACATTCATAAATCAACAGTTTTCCTACACTCTAATAGTGATTCAGCTGAGAAATCAGAAAAAATATCCTATGCACAAAACTTCAAAAAATAAAAAATAAAATAAAATAAATTACTTGGGAATTAATCTAACCGAAAGGGAAAAGACTTCTACAGTGAAAACTATAAAAGAATGAAAAAAGAAATTGAATAAGATCTTAGGAGATGGAAAGACTTTTCTATATTTTTGAATAGGCAGAATTAATATTGTCAAAAATGGCCATGTTACCTAAAGAGTTATACATATTCAATGAAATCCCCATCAAAATACCAATGATATTATTCACAGAACCATACAAAGCAGTCTTGAAATTCATTTGGAAGAATATGAGATCTAGAATGGCCAAAGCAATATTGAGCAAGAAGTATGATGCTGAATGATCACAATATTGATCTCAAATTACACTACACTGATATAGTTTTTTTTAAAAAGGCAGCAAAATAGCATAGTATTAGCATAAAATGAAGATCAATGGGAAAAAAATAGAAGACAGAGAAAAACCAACATACTTAGAGTCATCTGATACTTGACAAACATATCAAAGATATATGTTAGAGGAAAAATAGCCTTTGCAATAAATAGTACTGGGGAAACTGGATATCCATATGTAGAAGAATGAAACTAGATCCTTGTCTCTTACCTTGCACAAAAGTCATGTCAGAGTGGATCAAAGACAGAAATTAGACCCATAACTTTGGAACTGCTAGAAGAAAATATAGGGTCAACACTCTGTACAAGTACAGGCACAGACTTCCTTAATAAGACCTTGAAAGCTCAAGAAATAAAATCAAGAATTAACAAGTGGGATTGCATCAACTTAAAAAAGTTTCTGCACAGAAAAAGAAACAATAAAGAGCATGAACAGAGAGCCTACGGAATGGAAAAAAAATCTGCCAGCTACTTTTCTGACAGTGGAATATCCAGAATATACATTGAATTCAAAAAGCTTAATATCAACAAACAAACAACAAACAAACAAAACCTGAATAACCCAAGCAACAAATGGGCAAAAGAATAGATATTTCTATAGATGAAACACCAATGGCCAACAAATATATGAAAAACTGGGTCAACATTCCTACCATTTAGGGAAATACAAATCAACCTATACTGAGATTTCATTTTTTTCCTGTCGGAATGGCAATTATCAACAATGCAAATAATAATAAATGGTGGTGAGGATGTGAGGAAAAGGGTATACACATACATTGTTGATGGGACAATAGATTAATACAACTACTCTGGAAAGCAGTATAGAGAATCCTTGGAAATCTATGAATACATTTCTAACCATCATATGACCCAGATATCCCACTCTTCAGTATTTCTCCAAAAAACTATTTAGACCCAATCAATGTTTATAGCAGTGCAACTCCCAATAGCCAAGAAATGTAACCAGCCCAGGTGCCCCTCAATAGATGTATGGATCAAGAAAATTGGCATATATACACAATGGTGTTTTACTCAGCCTCAAAGAAGAATAAAATCATAACATTTTCCTATAAATGGACAGAACTGGAGAACATCATGTTAAGTGAAATAAACTAGACTCAGAAAATCAAGAGTTGAATGTTTTCTCTCATATACATAAATTATAGCAAAGTAAAGGGAAAGACCATGTAGAATATAAAGATAGAAAGAAGATATGTGGAGTAGAAGAAGGAGATTGAGGGGTAAGGAGGAGGGACAGGTAATAAGAAGAAATGTGGAATGAATTTAACAAAATTATACTACATGCATGTATAAATATACCACAGTGAATTCTGCCTTTATGTTGATCTATGAAACACCAATTAAACATAAATAATTTAGAAGAAAACTCAATAAGTAAATAAATGAGGAGAGTAGACAAATCGTTCATGCACAATAAGAAGTTGAACATCTCTCTCTACAATTTCTGTATGGTAGACTCATAATGACTTTAAAAGAATTGATAGGGAGGAAAAAGTAGCAGCTAACAAACCTTGTACTCACTACATTAGCTAAATGATATATGTCAACAACAACAGTGACATGTCTTGTTGATAGTTTGTATCCTTGATGTGATGAAGTAAAAATAACATTTTGCCTTCTTTTCATTCTTCCCCAAAACAATAGTCCTGATCTGATCATGAGAAAATCACCAAGCAAATCCCAATTGAAGTATATTGGAAAAAGCACTTCAATGGTACTCAACCAAATTGTCCAGATCATTAAAAACCAAGAAAGTACAAGAAATTTTACAGCCAAGAAAGAAGCCTGGGAGGTAAGACAATAAATTGTTATGTTGTGTCCTGGATGGAATGCTCATTTTTTTATGTTAATAATAGGTTAGACCAGGTGTATGCTGTATGAGAGTTCTCTTTCGTATTTTTGCAACTTTTTGGTAAATCTTGAACTATAAAAATGAAAAGTTCTTTCAAAAACTAATCTTAGCTATAACAAATACAAGATTTAAATTGGAACGCTATGTTTATTTTCCAGCACAATTAGTGAAATAGAAAAAAACTGGTACTAAAAAAAAAGAAAAGAAAAAAGACTGGCACTAATGTACAGTTTTGTGAGATTTCTGAACACTACAGCTAAACAGAGAAAAATGAAAGTAATTAAAGTAGAAAATAACAGACACACACACACACATATATATACATCATGTAACACCAGAGATCAGACAAATATTCAAAGTAAGCATAGACAAAAAAAAGAATCAATTTAAAATCTAGAAGACTATGCTGAAATATCTTTAAAATTCTGAGGGAAAATTATTTTTAACTTAGTATTCATTCTATGCCCATCTAAACTATCAATCACATCCAAGATAGATTACTCATATAAGGACCTCAATAATCTTCCTAACACATTCACTTTATAGTAAGCAATTAGGTGATAAGAGAGTAAATGAAATAAGTAGACAACAAGAAATTCTAAAACCAAAAGATTCAACATTAGAATAACTATTTACTATGTACTATTTTTAACAAGTTATGGAATCTAATTGAAAAATAAAAATAAATTTTAGTGTTTTATAAACTGCAAAAAATAACTGTAATAGAAGAAGAAAATTGTTTTAAAGAAAACATTGATTGGCGTGTACTCTACGTAGTATTACTATCTTCAAATAATAAGAATAAATGAATTTGTTAACCATCATCAATTATTTTTAAACTATACATAATTTATTTGATTCATCTAAGTATTTTTTCTTTAGAGTTAGTTAGAACCATTAATATTATAATAATAAATACAATGTCATAAACTCATATGAATTACCAAACTAAATTAAAACATCTTATTGCTTCTTTAAAACATTTTAGATGATTTAAGTAATTTTAAAAGCTAATATTTGAGCAAGGTTGCACAGACTAAACATTTGAATATTTGTTTCTTAGTAACTTCTCCTTGAACTGAGGCTAATTATCCATGTTTGAAGCAGTCTCATTTCAATAAGTATGGAACACATTTCATTTTCTTCTTCAATAAAGATTTATATAAAAAGTCTTTTTTTTCACATTTTCTTTGCTATAACAGCTGTGCTTTATCTTGAAAATATCCCATAGGACTGAGTTTAGCATGATAACAACCAACATTCTGCTGGCTTCTACTTCTTTTATACAGTAATTACAACACAAGCAGGAAAGTCTGCTTTGGCTCAAATATTACACATGAAAAATACAAGATTCAGAGTAGCCACTTTACATTCTCATCCTAAGGAAAAATGTGGGCTCTGGCCATGAAATTAAAGTAAATGGATAATACTAGGAGAAGAGTTTTTGAAGCTCTCATTCATTTTTAATACACTGTTGCAGAGGAATTTAGAAAAAAAAGAAAAGTTTTGTGATTAGGCAAAGGAGAAACGTGGTTCTATCTCTTAAAAGAAAAATTGAGATTATGATAATAATACAGTTTATAATCTATAAAAGTTCAAGTGTGGAGAATTTTTTGAAGTAAGTGCACTTTTATTTGATAATGTTTTCAGAATCTTTAAATTTCATACAAATATGACAATTGAAACATTTTGCTTTCATTATACAACACTCTATGTCCTTCAAATTACTATCATCATTTCATTTAAAAACACTTTTAAAAGTTCTCCCACATTATGAAGAAAAATAAATTACATATTCATTCTACTACAATTTGAGGTATTATAATAGCTATCTTCCCAGTGTAACGGCTGCTCCTTTGAAAAAATTGAGAGACCCAGCCACTGTTCTGCTAACCTTTTCTGTATTTCTCTATCTTTTCTTCCTATAGTCAACAATCTCATGCTGAGAAGAAAAGCTGAAGGGAAATTATTGCCCCCATCAAAGCCCCTGTCCCTGGTGCCAGGAGGATGCCAACAGGACCTCTGGCCCACAAGCTTAACTGAATACACATATGCATATCTCTGTGCCCTCCCCCAACAATGCTTGCTTGTTATTCCCTTGTTTAATCCTAAAACTTCTATGGGATTCTGGGAATGCAGAATAGCTGTATTCCTGGTTTGGCCAAATTGAATAAATTCATTTTTCTTTTTATATAATTTTTTCTCTTACTTCCCCTGTCAGTAGGTAACTGACTATGGCCTATGGAACCCCCAGAGCCAAGCCTCTAGATGTGGAACCTGATAACAATGTCTAGGAAAATATGATTTATTACGTCTGATTCACTGTCATCACTATGTTGTTGGAGTTATTGCTTTTATATTTTTAGCTTGTCTCAAAATTATTATATTTTTCTTCAGAGGAAATTTTACCTAGAATAACATAAAAGAAAATATTTTTGATTTTTATGATTGGGATACTTCTCTCACATATCTATATTAAATGACAAGAGAGTAATTATATTTCCATTATTTTGCTGAAATTGGATGATAGAGGAGGTGTTGTTACACTAAAACATTTAATGTGATAGGTAACAGACAGACAGGAACAGTGGGAACATGAGATAATTCTATAGAATGTGTCTACTATGCTGACTCCCCTCCCCGGCCCTCCCACATACATTCTTTAAAAAAATAAAATTATCTAAGGCCACTCTGGCCCAGCCTGACTTAAGTTAATAGGATACATTACATTCTTCAGCAAACAACCTGTTATCTGCAGAATTGCAGGCCTAAAGACTTCCTCTCTGCTGATAAGAACACAAGTTACACTGAAGGAGGGCTTTTGTGACTCTTACAGAGAAATTCCATCTGCAGAGCCAAAATGACCACGGATGTTCTTTTCTAACCAGTTCTTGTGGTCATGCCGGAACAATTCAGATGCAGTGCACATAGTAGCAGGCCTGTGTTTATTAGAAGGGATAGATAAAAAAGGGAAAAAGGGATGTTCTCAAAGGAGAAAGAGGATCTTCTTAGAAGAAAGAGGTATGTTACGCCCATTACATCCTCCAATTTTATTGGAGGTCCTAGGGAAGTTTCCAGAAGGGTCCTGCCCAGGTCTACCTCTTGACTTTTGATTGGCAGCAGGATTGTGTCAGACTTCAAGTCCCCATTGAGAGTCCCCACTGAGAATGGTCTTATCCCATGGAGGGAAGACAGGCTGAAGATCCAAGGAAACCCTTAGTCATTTTAGCCAATTTTGACTGGTTCTCATTGGAACTTGTTCTTACACATAAGTCACAAAATCCTTGCCACACTTCTCCCTCTGGAGTAACTTGTAATCTTATTGGCAGGGAGTTTTCTTGGTTGGAATTTCTCCTTCAGATAAAACTGCAAGCACAGCAGATCCACTTTATAGAATTATCCCCTTAACCTCATGTTCCCACATTTTTCTGTTACCTATCAGTGACTTTCATCCAAACCATATTCCAAGATTCAGAAGAACAAGATAATTAGAAGCAAATGTCACTAACCAGAATATCTGTAAGAACAAGTTTCAGTTAGAACTGGTTAGCATAGGCCAAGGTGACCCCAAGCTGCTTTTTGATCTTTAGCATGTCATGATAATAGTAAACCTCCTTGAGGTAAAAGCATATTCCATGGAGAATTGAAAGTCTAATACAATCCTACTGTCAGTCAAAAGTTGAGAGGTGGACCTTGGCAGGATTCTCTGGAAACTTCCCTGGGACTCCCAATAAAACTGGAGGACAAGGAAGTCATGCAATCCCTCTTCTGAAAGGAACCACTCTCCGTTTTTGCCTTGAGAGTGTCCCTTTTTCCTTGTCCTTTCTCTTCTAATAAACTCCTGCCTGCTGCTATGTGTGACTCACTTGAAATTCTTCAGGTAAGATTTTAAGAACAGGTGGCCAGAGAGCTATGTGGTCACTTCAACTTGGTGGACATAACTTGCTCTGTAACAAATGTAAACTATAAATTATTTTTTATTAAGGACAGTATAAAAATAATCTTCAGCTTTTGGTACTGATGGGGGCAGACAGATGCAAATGGTAGGAACATGAGGGTAAGGGAATACTTCTATAAATGGGACCACTGTGTTGACCTCCACATGCTTTCTTTTCTAAGAAGCAATGTATCTGCAGCCCTACCTGGCTTAAGTGGACAGCATATGTAACATTCTTCAGCAAACAACCTGTTAGCTGCAGGAGAAATGCAGGCCTGAAACAATATCCATAAGAGGAACTCAAGTTACCCTGAAAGGGGAGATTTTGTGACCCTTTTCACAGACCAGATCTTGAAACTAGGGAAACATAAAGATAATTCCCCCTATTCATTAAATCTGTAAAAATTTATGGTTAAGAATCCAATTAGAACCAGTCAGCATGGGCCAAGGTGACTCCGAGTTGTCATGGCAGTGGAAACTTGAAAGTTTAATGTTATCTTGCTGTCAGAAGTCAATGGTGGATCTGGGTGGGACTCTCTGGAAGCTTCTCTTAGAACCCCAATAAAATAGGAGTACAGAAGGGGCCCTGGCCTTTTCCTCTATGAGAAGACACACTCTCTTCCGTGAGATTATCCTCTTCCTCTATTCCTATCTCTTCAGTAAACTTATGCCTCTTACTCTATGATATGTCTGTAATCTTTCTGACTTGATCCCAAGTATTTGGGTTTGAAGGGTGGGGGGTCTTTGTGCTGCCTCAGTTTCCTGGAAGGTATCAGCCCTGTAACATATTTAGAAATGATATAAATTGTAATCACTAAAAAGGATAACACAATATAGTAGTAATATTATACATTTAGAATATAAAATATTACTCATTCTATTCAAATGTGATTTGCTGGTGGCATTTTCATGACTGACCATTAACAATATCTTTCAGGCACTGATTGACACATTAATTTGTGAAAGACCCTATTGTTGGATTTTTTTTGCCTAATATGGTTAATGAAAACCTCTAAATATGAGTTAATCAATAACATACTCTGGCCCATAACATCTTGAAAATAAGCATCAGTCTAATTAACTCATATTTTGGTCCTCTCCAGGAGAATATATAAATGAAAATGAGATGAATAGGAAAACCTACTTACAAAATAAAATTTTCTTGTCAAAGACTATGAGATAAATGTATAAGGAGAATGCTAGACTTCTGAAGAATATTAATCCTCCTCATTAGAATTTGAAAAGCATTATAATTTAATTTTTGTTTTATAATTTTTTTAGCTTTGTTTTATTTCCTCAGTTACAACTTCTAGAAAACTTGGAAATTTCTGTTTTCACTAACCCAAGACGAAAAAGGAAGAAGGCATTTTTATTCATGCCTAAGCCTGAAAAATAAAAGGAATAATTAGTTCCAAAAGTCATAGACCAGAGCCATGAAAAGCCTATTATTTAGAAAACTTTAAAAATGTGGCAGAAACACTGGTACTTAGGAGTGGAATGAGTATTACTCCATGCACCCTTTTTCTAAGTTCATTTGTGGATATTTGAGGTTTCTGTGATAAGAATACTCATAACTTCTCCCTTTTTCCCTGAGGTTTTGGTTACTCTGGTCTGAATTTTAATCCTACTCATAATATTTACTAACCATAGGAAAAATCTTAGATTTTTAAAATTCATAATTTTATTCTCATATCCCAGAAGTTTCAAATGTTGTAAATATATATTCCTATTTTACATATTACAATTTTCCCAGATTAAAATTCATAAGTATCTTTGATGAAATAATAAAGCAAATCAAGGTCTTTCTGTCTTCATGCCAATCTGTTGGTCTATTTCCAGTCCTTGCACTGATTGAAAAATGTCCTACAGTTTATATTTTATTCCCACTGTTCTTTCAATCAAGAGCTTAATGGAAGTACATTTTTATCATATCCACAATGCTTAGAAGTGTAATGTTTAATATATGCAATTCAGAATAATTCTGTATGTAACCTCCTAATTAACTGAGAAAATAATTTCAGTTTAAGGATTAAGTTTTAAATGAACATAAAATAAATGTGTCAAAACTTACAAAATATTGGGTTTCCAGTAGAACATATGCTTTTTAATTAACTCAAAAAGAAATATGCCCCCTCAAAATTCCTGTCAACAGCTCACTGAAATAATTTTTTGAATATAGTAGTGATTGTTTTTATTGGTTCCAAGTGAATAATTTTTAGTGATTAGGTCAACAATTTTAGAAAAATTTAAAGATTACATTTCTAAAAGTAAATTAAGTTTCTGCATTATTCTGTAAAGCACTCTGAGAAGTTGGCACTTGAATTTAATACTCTTTATACATAATTATAAATGCATTCATTTCATAAACTAGTTGCTATTAAAAACAATATGCAATTAGAAATCGGAAGAACTTTTGGGAGTATTTTCATGCATGAACTGGGATCATATTGTTGACTACTAGGAAATGAAAAGACTGATCGTGATGTATTTGAGTCAGTTTTCCATTATTAAAACAAAATACCAGTGATAATCAATTGAAAATTTAAATTGTATAACTATCTGCTCTTAAGCCTGTGGCATGGCAGTGCATCATGGCAACAGCAGTTGGCAGAGGAAGATGCTCACCTCATGATGCCCAGGAAGCAAATAATGAGACTGAAAGGGCTCCAATACATCCTCCAAGGGCATATTGCCATGCTACTAGACAACTTCCAAGTAGGTCCTGCCTCTTAAAAGTTTCACCACTCAAAATAGTGCAAGGCTGGGGACCACACCTTCAATGCATGGGCCTTTGGAGGACACTTCCCAAACGATAGAAAAATATTTGAGGATTTTCAGAAAACTATACAATTCTCAGCCTCAGTAAACCAACAATTTAATATATAGAAGATAAACTAATAATTACAGTGAGATGTAGCAATAAATTTATTTAAGTGCAATATTAAATAGCACTAAAATTTAGACAAATTCTACTACCACAAAATATAAAAATGTCAAAATAAATGTATAACAAATATATACCCCAAATTCTTTTAGACTAATTTTACTATCACAAAGAATAAAAACATCAAAAGAAATGTACAAGTATATACACCATTTAGTGAAAAGGTGAAGTCAAAATATAAATCAAAGTAGATTTTAAGTGAAAATAATTTAATTTTAGAATAAAATAATTATAATTTGAGAATCAAGTTTATTTAATAAAAAGTAGTTACATGTCATTGACATGTGTACAAAGAATCATAAATTTAACTCAGTAAAGAGTAAAAACAATATAGCTTCTTTTATATTTAATGATTGGCTATAAAAATGAATTGAATAGCTAAATTGAGTTAATTAGTTATTAAGGATTAGTTTAATAATTATATCTGTAACTTTTAACCTTCCAACAAAAGAATAAAGTTTTTACAGTATCTATTAAGCATTTAAAATAAATGATCACATGTGTGACCTTAGAGATTTCAGTAAATTCTGAAAATCAGAAGCTCTGAAACCAAGATTTTGGAAAACAAAGACAAGTAATCTAATAAACATAAGAAACAAAGAATTATAAATGCAGTAAAATGATAAAATAGACTTGTAACTGCAAGGGCTTTGTAAGCAAATTAGTTAAATAGTAGTCAAAAATGTTAAAATATATTCAAAAGTCAAAGTTGAGTGAGATAACATGAATACATAAAAGGTGAAGGTAGAACAGATATTATTATAAGAGAATACTATGCACTATTCCATACGTTAAAAAATTTAGAATATGATTTTTCTATGGAGGAAAAACTGTCAAAAAGACTTATCAAATAGAAAACTTAGATTAAGTAGTACCAATACAAGAAATTTCTAACTCTATCAAATAATTCTAAAAACCAACTAATTTCATAGAAAATTAGACTAATTCCAGAGGGTTTTATTCACTGGGACTTTAAATTTTTTAGCTACACAGAAAGTGCTTTCTTATATTCTTAAAATACTACCAAATGGAAAATAATATTAGTTACAAAAAGACGCGGGTATAAAGAGACCACAATATTTTCAAAACAAAATGTATATTGATTTACTAGAAGAAAATAACCTCTAAAGATAATCAGTATTATAAAGAATTGAAAAATTCCATATTTTAATGTTTAATTCATTATTGATGATTTTTTCAAATTAATGCATGTAAGAAAAGCTATTCAAGTTCAATAATTTTTGAAATATTTTAAAAGAAAGTCTTTTGAAAAGAATAGAGTATATCTGCATACATAGAATTAAAGTGCTATGTATTCTTTAATAATATTAGCCAATCTGAAAGCTCAGAAACAAAACTATATACATTGGATAAGTAGTATTTTCTTTTTTGATAAAGTTGTAATTTTAAATCAGTAGAGAAAGGATAGTTATTAAAAACTACATTCATGGCACATTTGTTCAAATCTTTGGAAAACAATTATTAGCCATTCATTTATCAACAAGCAAAAAATAATAGGATTGCCTGATAAAATATAGGATACACATAGTTAAATAGATTTTCTGAGAATCAAGAAATATTTTAATACAAGCATGCCTATGCAATATGATCTAAAATATTATTAGCTATTTATCTGAAAATTGTACTTAACAAAATGTCCCATATTTTATTTGCTAAATTTGGCAACCATATGAGGAAAGCTAGCAAAAAGTTAGAAATTATAAATAATGCAAATAAAATATTAAAAAATAAAATCCAGAGAATCATAAAAGTCCTATATTTTATCCATAATCACTTTTACAAGTAATATCTTTGAGAAGTATATGCTACATTTAATAAGGACAGGTCGATATTTTAAATAAATTTCTTTGTTTCTTAAAATAATTAAGAAAAGGAGCCAAATAGACCAAAAACATTATAAAGCAATTCACTAAGAAATATGAATGGCCAACAGATACAATATCTTCAATCCCATTCATTATTCTAGAAATTAAAATTTACATTTTAAGCAATTGTATTATTTGCATACATTCAAGTTCATTTTAAAATCATAAAATTACATTCCAATTGTACAATTTAATGAGTTATGACAAACACACAGTCATGTAATTACCATTACAATCAAGAGAGAGAACAATTCCATCATCCCAACAATTCCTTTGTTCTGTTTTACAAGGATTTTCTTCCCCTGGAACTCATCTTTGGAAATTACTGATTTGTTTCAGTGTAGATTTGCCTTTCTAGAATTCTAGAAAAAATGAAATTTGGGGATTTTATAGAAATAGAAACATATTTTATGCAGAACTCTGGATTTTTTGTTTTTCAATCAACATAAATCTTTTTAAATTTATACATGTTGATGTATATCTCAATAGCCATTCTTTTTAGCATTGAGTAGTAGTCCTTTGTATATGCAATAGACACATATAATTTATTTAATTAAGAAAGAGCAATAAATGTTATTAAATGTCAGTTTGTAGAAATGAATGTCTCAAAATCTTTTTATTTTAACAAATACAGAATGCTATGTAGTATAGTAATTATACATCAGAAGTATTTGGTATACTTGATATAAAATTAATTTTAATTACAAAATAAATAATATATTTATATCTATATATCATTGTTTCATATTATTTTTAAAAATTTGGGAAATCTATTATAATAATCTATGCCACTTATAAACCATTTTAATCTAATTTTCAAATTTAGCATTTCTTGCTGTCACTATTTATTTATTTATTTATCTACTTATTTATTCTACTTAGGTATACATGATAGCAGAATGCATTTTGATTCATTGTACACAGATGGAGCACAACTTTTTATTTCTATGGTTGTATGTGGTGTAGAATCACATTATCTATGCAGTCATACATGAAGCTAGGGCTATGATATCCATCTCATTCCACCGTCTTTTGTTCTCATCTTTTAAATGAAAGGTAATTTCAGACTACTAGATAAACCATTGAAAAGCTTTAGCCATTTGCAACTCTTTAACTATATGAATTCATATTAATTTGGGTTTATACAACTTGAATGCCTACAGAAAAATAAAAGTTCAGGTTTACTGTTTGCTGTTTTAGCATCATTATTTGCTTTGGTAGAAATGGAGGAACTTTGGATGGGACAGGGAGAAGGTAGGGGAGGGGAGGAGGAATGGGAGTAGCAAAAAAGGGTTGAATGAGATGGACATCACTACCCTAGGTACATGTATGGAGACATGAAAGGTGTGACTCTATCTTGTTTGCAACCAGAGAGATGGAAAATTGAGCTCTATATATGTACTATGCCTGGAAATACATTTAAAAAAAAACTACAGATTATATGTTTACATTCATAGTATGTATTAATTTCAGTAATGCTCTATATAGTTTAGACGTTGATTTTTTTGCATTGGTTTTTATCCTAACAAAAGAAACAATGACATTATGAAATATTAAAATCTAATGAATTCATTAACATTTAGTATCCATTATTCCTGTTTAGCAGTATTCCTGTCTTTACATTTAAAAAAACCGCATTCTTATAAAAGGAGCATGAACATTCATAAATGACTTTGTTAGCTCATTCTAGGTTGCCTGCATCATGGCCTAGCTGAAACCTGAGTTGTGGCAATGGTCAGGGATGCATCTCTATTTCTCAGAGTTCAGGGGATTTCTTTTCATTGATCAGAAAGACCGAAACACCCCATCAGTTAAAACATGCTGGGGAGCTAGCCTGCATAGCTACTGTTCTAAACTGACAACCAAAATTCAGGCTGCTTGACAGCAAACAGTCTGTTTTTCAGTCCATAAGTAAATATATTTCCCACATTTCTATTCTTAAAAAAAGAAGGGATTTGTTACTAGAACGGAGACCACAATGGTGACCCAGCAATGCCCTCACAGTAGACTGTGTGTGAGATTAACAGGGGACCTAGGGAACTTGTGACTTCTATTCTCTTGTTGATTGTTACCCTATGTTCAATAAAACTTTTTACCCCTGAAGTGTGATTTTACAGAATTTTTATAAACCATACAGGACAAGTAGTGACTCAGATGGGATCTACTAGGCATGAAAATGCACAGTTTTTTACTTTAAAGTACTTAAGGGGGTGATCCTACTTCAAGTCTTTTAATCTCAGCTTTTCAACATTTGAATAATGCAAAACAAATTCTTTGTTGCTTGAAAATGTAGCATCCTGAGATTATCAAGTTTATATAATAGATACAGTGTGCTATTATAAATCTTTGGGAACTCTTATAAATCTGTGGGAACTTTCTGTTTTCTAGTCCTAATTGATTTATAGGAGTTTGATGACAGGCCACATAGAAAATTTACGTTTATGAGTGAGGTCCAAGTAGTTTATCTTTGGTTCTTGTTATAAGATATAGTTAGCTATCAGGAAATAACTTTGTAATTATGCCATATCAGATGGTTTTAGTAGTTCTTAAAATATATACAGCAAATTTTAAATTATAAAATAATCTAGACCTCTATTCTCAGTTTGGTTTCACAAATGTGTTGTGGTGATTTTAAAAATGTTCAGGCCCTCTTAGACCAATTAAATCAGGAAATTTAGGGATCAGACCAGAATTTCAATATAAAAAAAACTCCCCAGATAATCCTAATGTGCAGCCTATATTGAACTTCTGATGTACAAAAGAAATACAAAAACCTTTCACAAGTTGCCTCCTAAAGCATGACATGAAATGCACAAAAAAATGGTGATGAATATGACCATATGAAAATTGTCAAGGTTTATACGAAAATATATTCTGAAAAAATTTCCATTGACCTAGAATTTTAAAAATATATAAAATTCAAAGGTATTACTTTCAAAGAATTTCTATAAACTCTATAAGAAAGAAAACAATTGCTTCATGGATAAATGCCTCCATGAGATGTGCTGCATGCAGGTCTGGTCCCCAGTGTGGTAATGGCAAGGTGAGGAACCTTTGAGAGATAGGGCCTAGCAGACAGTGGTTAGGTCATGAGGGCATAACACTCAGAGTGGAGTAATATCGGTTTGGTAGAGTGGGTTAGTTCCTGTAAGAGTAGGTTGTTAAAAAGTAAGATCATCTCTCATTCTTGGCTCCTTTTGCACACTGCCAGTTCCCTCTTCATTTTGACTCCATCTTTTGATACAAGCTAGAAGGTCCTTGGGAAGCTGGTGCCATGTTGTTTGAACCATACAGCTACCAGGACTGTGAAAAATAAACTTCTTTACTTTGTAAAGTATCCAGCCTCCAATATTTTAGAGGAATGTAAACAGAGCAATGTAAACAAAGACAACAACTTAATAGAAAAATGAAATGAAATAAACAGAGAATTTGCAGAAGAAATATATATAATAAACACTAAGCTTTATTAACAATTCATGAAATATAAGTTAAAATGAGAGACTCAGTTGCCTAATAAAGACAGTTACAGTATCCATGGTAAGTACTCAAAGATAGTAGATGAAAGTGTGAAGTCTGAGACAAATTTAGTACTTTCCTAAAACATTTAAAAGTTTGGCCTAGCAATTTGGTGCAACAATAAATGTTAAGTAATGTTTATTGAAACAATGACAGAGTAAACTAATTGAAAATAAAATAAATGACACACACAGATTGCAGATTGCAAGGACCAAATAATCATAGTGCAGCATTTATTATATCTGGATAGGCAAGATGATGCTGTTGTAATAAGCATCCCCAAACTCTGGTGTTTGTTCTTTTGATTTTTATTTATTTTTTCAGTACTGGGGATGAACCTAGGACCTTGCACATCCTAGGCAAACACTCTACCACTCTACCACTGAGCTACATCCCTAGTCCACCCTCAGTGGTTTTAAATACACAGGTTTCTTTATTACTAATGCTTCCAATCTCCAAGTCTCCTCACTCTTAGTCACTAACACACATCTGAAGGATCTGTCACTAGTAATTAGACATCCTGCCAAGGAGATAGCATGAGTTAGTTCTACTAGTAGAATGTTGTGGCACTGTATTGCATTGAAGAAAATATTGATAAAATTCTAAGCAAACAATATTAAGTCGCACAATAAGGTAGACGGTATAGTACCTTGCTATTCTTTTTTGTGTATGCATGTGTCTGGATGTGTTTACATGTGAATTACTTTGTGTTGGGTGTGTCATTTTCTGCTGCAGTTCAAATGATAACTAGGGCCAGATCCCTCTTCTGGATTATTAAGAAGCAACAGAAAAATCTCTGGATATCTATTTCTACCCTCAAATCTTCCCCAGAAAATTTCCACATCTGCTGTGCAAAGAGAGAACTGAAAAGGGAAGAGACAAGCAGAGACCAGGGCTTTGGAGATAATGTGGTACCAGTGGTGAAATATTAGGAGTGAGAGGTTCTTCCTTCCCTCTTTGCAGAAGAGGTTTGAATTCCACTTCTTCTAAAGGCAAATGAAAGATCAGCTCCAAGAAAGTGGCTGGAGATACTGGCGGTGATTCCTAATTCATGCTTATCCCACTGATGAAATAGAGGCTTCTTCGTTGTGGCCCAAACCATGAACAGCAGTGTCTTAGAGTTCTCTAGAGGAACAGAATCAACAGGAAGTATGACTATTAAAAGGGGATTTATTTGGTTGGCTTACACAACCAAAAGCTGGATAGTCCACAATGGCTGTCTGCAGGCTTGAGAGCTGGAGGAACCAGGAGCTTTGCAGTCCAAGAGGCTGGAGCCTCAGAACAAGAGGGATCAATGATTCTACCTCAGTCTGAGACAGATGGTGTCTGGAAACTCCCTAGAGAATCATTAGCAGAGTGCACTTTGCAAGAGTGAAGAAGGGAGAGTCTGATATCCTCAGGCAATCACAGAGGCAATCAAGAACCCATTCAAGAAGAATTGAGCTTGCGTTGGCTGATGCTTGCTTATTCTTCCAACTTTTATTCCATCCAAGCCACCATCCTATTTTATGGTGCTGCCCAAACTTACAGAGGGTCTCCACTTCAGTTCACTATCCCACATGCCAATTATTCCTAGACATACCCTCATTGATATACCCAGAAGCTTCTTAATGTTCCCCATTTATTAATCCAATCATGTTAACAATTCAAACTAAACATTATAAGCAGTGACAAAATGACTGCAAAAATGAGACATGCTTGGGGACAAGTATGAATTTTGAAGTTGAAAATATCATCTTGTGAAAGCTTTTGATAGGTGGAGGTTTTTGAGAGTAGCCACCAGCTACATTTTTTTAGCAAACTAAAAAAAAATTTCTTGGCAAAGTGTTTCCTGAAAAGGTAGAGGTAACATATATCCCCCTGCCCAACTCTGTGCTTCCTGGGAAAGATGAGTGTCATAAGGAGACTGGAGCCCAAAAAATGCTTAAGAGTCCCATGTCCTCAGGGAGGACATGCTCTGCACAGAAGGTACAGATACCAGTTGGGGCCAAAGGAGAGATGGGCTGTTCTCCCTTGGGAGCATATAAGACAACTAGGACTGTGAGTGAAGCTAACATCCACCACAAGAAATTACATACATGGGAAACTCAGAAACCACACACCAGGGGAGGCCACCAGCAGTGGAGAGGACCTGATATAAACAACTACTGTGAGCTGGGGGACCTCTCCTATCACTGGAAGAATCCACTTTCATAAGAATGACCTGGACTCCACTTTTCCTTTATCCTGTCTCATTCCCATAGGCTCCAGACCCACAAGGTTGGAGGCAGGAGTGAAAAAGAAGGTTGCAGTTTCTTCTTCCTTCCAGTATAAGTTCTCTGACACTTCCTTCCCTGAAAATAAGAGGGAAAAAAAAAAAAAAAATATATATATATATATATATATATATATATATGGTGAATGTTAGAGGAAGGAAAACTCTTAAATTTTGATACTAAAGAATATTAAAAACTGAATAGGGAATTAGATTTTAATTAGTAAAAGTAGTCTGAAATTTAAGGGAAAAGATACTTGATGAGGAGGGCAAGCCAGTGTTTATAAACATGGAAGTTACAAACAGTAAGCTATATTATATTCATATTGAGTTAATTGTGACTCTTATTTAAACAGGTTACCTATAGATAGGATGATCATGATTCTACATTTACAGAAAAAATGCAGCCAAGTATCACATACTAAACTGTTCATAGTAGTCAGTTACTGCCAGGGAGCAACACTGAAGGGGTGGTCTGGTAAAGGGAAACTTTTATATTGTCATGATCTGAGCTACCATGTTGTTTTAAACTTTTTATAACAAAGTATGATAATTTCACCATCACAGGGTAATAGGAGAATGATTTCACAACCTCAGTTGCCTGATGTTTAAAAACACTGCATGCCTATGGAAGGAATGGAATCATCACAGTTTTCAGAAACATTGGGTTTCTTGACATTTACCTACGCACCTGTGCAGTAGAAAGGGGATAATTCTGTAAATTCAGACTGTTCAGTCTTTTGAGCCCTAGTGAATACATTTTGTTTCTATTGTTTACAACAGACGAGTTTTTCTTCTTATCATCTTGTCACGAATGGCTACTTCTCAATTATATGTGGTAATGAGAGACAACAATTGCATGGATAATTAAAAACTGCAAATAATCTCTTGTAATTTTGAATATTATTTTCAATGTTTCTTCTGCCTAAGTTCTTGGCAATATTATTAGCTACTATAAACACTAACTGGTTTGAGTTTTACAGCTGCCCTGTCATCTTCATCCCATGTATCAACAAACCTATCGACAATGAAATGATTAAAAAGTTGTCATCAACAGAAAGAAGGAAGGTAAAGCAAGACTGTGAATCCACCTCCATTTGGTCAAGCTATGAAACTCAGAAGTTAAATATAAAATGTTAACTGTCCTGAATTTATGTGATACTGTTTCTCAAATATGATGGTATACAGATATCAATAGCCCAGTTACATTTTATTACTCAGGTGGTTCTCTATCTACAGCTTTTCAGATTCTCGTCAGTTATGGCATTATGCTAAACGGGGATGCTTTAATATTAGCAAAGTTGATAAATGGACACTATTTTTATTGTTGTCTCTTCTTCCATCAATTCAGTTGCATCAATTCTGACCCATATAAAAATCAACAGTGGACTATTACAATGAGGTTGTGAGTGAGTAAAATGAAGACAGATTCCCCACAATTACCTAGCACTGGAATATTCTTTTCTAGCAGCCGCAGCCATTCTCTCCTGCTTCTTCTATTGACTATAGGGCTTAGCTGTACAACTAACTCATCTCCCCTAACTGACCAGTCTTCATAACTCTTAATGTTGACTTCATTTCCTGTCCTTTCCTTTTATCACTCTTTTCTCATATATTAATAATATATAAATTATTCTATTTTCCCTCTCCTTCAGTTCTTCATAGAAATATGGATGAGTTGTTTTTATTTTGGTTCTCCTGAGAGTGTATAAAAAGTGCTCTCCTGGGGCTGGGGCTGTGGCTCAGCAGTAGAGCGCTCACCTACTGTGGATGAGGCGCTGTGTTTAATCCTCAGCACCACATACAGATTACTAAATAAAAATAAAGTTATGATAAAAAAGTCAACCTTAAAAAAAAAATGCTCTCCTTCCACTTGCTGTGCTTCCTTTAAAATTTACCACTCAACTAATTCTTATTCAGCTTGCAAGTAAACACATGCCTTTGGTGCAAATAAATTCCATTTTCAGTGATTTCCCTGTCTTCAGGACTAACTCAAAAATCTTATCCTTATTTATTAATAGAACTGAAATTTAAAATACTGGTTTTATCTTATTTATTTCTTTTGTCTTTTGCGAAATTTCAACTCTAACCTGAACTCCTTTTTTATCACTTGTATTTGAATGCCAGTGTAGCTTTGGTTCAAGAGTCCAATATAGCACATTAAAAAAAAACTAGGTTTCTATCCATCTACCTACTAAAGCTTTAAAAAATAAACTACCTCAAAAAATTGCTATTACTTAATAAACATTTATGACCAGTTCTGTCAATCACAAAATAAAACATCCTGATATGATATGGTTTCCAGGAAGAGTTATCATGTTAATGCTACAGTACTTTATAATTTTGTTTAATTTTGAATGATCTTTCATGGTGCACTGAGTGTGAAATGCAAAAATAACTCTCCAACAGCATATTGGTCTAAATAAAACTTTATACAACCAAACTGTTGACAAATTAAATCCTATAATGTAAACAATACACTATTTTATTTTAAACTGTATCCAGTAGGAAAAGTTATTGTTCCAGTGGATCAAATTATGGCAGGCTTTGTGACTTCCCTGCTAAACTCAGAGTAATAAATAGTTCTGAGTCTACTCAAGTAGTAAAACATGGTCTTATATGTTAGAAACGTTCAGTGTAAGTCATAATCAATATTTCAGTCTTCATTTGAAGGATTTTAACAGTTCTCTTACACACACACACACACACACACTTTTAAAAACCTCTTGCCTCTCCAAATCTAACACCATTTTCAGGTACTTGCCTGGAGAGCAATGAGAGTCTTGGACCCAAACCTTTTTTATTTCCTTTGTAATATTGACTTGGCACTTTCTTGGCAATTATTGCTTTTTGTTGCCTAGATTGAAATTCCACTTTTCACATTCTTTTTCACGGAAATTTTTATTGGCTCACAAAAACTCCTTTGCCACTGAGCGTGCACTATTAATACCTTAAATATCAACAGAAAGTTTCTCCCATACACAAAAGTGCAGCTCATGCCAACTGAGCAGCAAAGGCCAGCCCTTTGTGTAAGAAAATCTAAATATTAATTTATATATGCCAAACCCTTTACAGGCAGTTACTTCTAGCCCTAGATTCAGAGATGAAAATTATATTTTTGGCATGAGAACAGGCTACTGAAAGGAAATCATCTATTTAAAAGTTAAGAGAAATTAATCCAGACATACGATACCAAATATTTCAAATATCAAATGAAAATTTTATAGGAAAATTATTAGAAAGCTTAAATATCTAAATGGAAAAAAATGTCCTCAAAACATTCACAAATTTCAAAGTAGACACAATGATTATAATACTACTAAAATCAATCAGCCTTCTCCTCGAAGTCTGGAGAAAATTAAAAAAAAAGGATCCCTAAAATCATTCTACAAAAATGAGAGTCTGGTTGATTGGTTGATTAAGCCAAGTTTCCATTATCACAGAGCTACAAAAATCAAAAACTTAGAAGTCTAGTAACAAAAGGGTTCTTTCCAAAGAACTACACAGATCAGTCCAACTGGACTCAAACATATTATTCAATATAAAAATGAAGAGAAAAACAATCTTCCAGGGTTAACTGAAGCTGTATAATGTAAAATGCTTGATAACATTATATGTTTACGTAATACAGAAATGACAGGTGTTTTTTTTTAATGAATGAGTTTATTTTAGCTAGTGTCTTTCTGAGTTGAGAAAAAAAGTAATTTCATTAGAAAAGGATTAGAGTGATACATATTTTTAAGGAAAAAATAATTTCATGAAACCCAGGAGGAGAGAGTATGTTCCAGCTTCAAATGAACTGAAATGGAGGCAAGGTAAGTCTGCCAGGAAGGAGCTACAGGATACCTCTCATTTCTGCATTTCTTTTCAGCTCATTTCTTTTCTTGCTCGCTGAATTGATTATTTTCTCCTTTGCTCAGAGACCACGGTAACTATCTGGGCTGACATTTAACTGCTGTGCCTCTGCTGAGATTAGCAACACATTGGTCATTTTGAATCTTAAGGGAACCATTTGATAAGTCACCTCGGGCCTGTTCTTCACAAGAAGACATAGAATTTTGTGATAATTATGATGGTTTCCCTTCCAGGAATATGTCTATGATTGTGTTGTTTTAGAGCCGAGGGACATAGTAATATTATTTCCATTGTTATCATGTTAGACTTGAAAACCTTAAAGCTTACTGACTTTTGCCCTTATTTAGGATCATGATAGCCCAAGGATAAGAGTTTGACGAGTGCACATAAAGGAATGGAATCCAAAAGACACAAATGCCACTTATTTTTCCAGTATCCATTTGTGTTCTTTTCTAGAAGAGTTGTTTTTTAAAAAAGTGCATCACCTCTTACAGCTTGAGAAAGACAGCTCAGTGCTATCTGAACAACTAAAGTAGGCTCTATTCAGCCAAAAGTTATTGTTCATAGTTCTCCCAGAACCATTTGAAGATATGAAAGAATAGTCATGAAACGATACTTTAGTGCCCAAATCTTCAGAGTTAAATTAAAATGGAAATGAGAAAAATGCACATGAGAGCCTTCAGTAAAAATATTGCTCATATAGGTGTTCAGAAGGTAAAGTTTGAATTAATGTGAACTACATGATCTTGGACATATCTCACCATCTCTAAAAACCTCAGTTTCTTAAACTATTTCTACACCTGTCCAATGCCTAGCATGTCCTTTCTTCTTGCTACCGATATTTGCCGTTCTGCTTACAAGGTATGTTGGGATTTGCATACCTATTAATCCATATAGCCTAATACTCTAGGAGGAGTTAGAAAAGTTGAACCATCAAAGAAGTAAGTATGGAATTTGTATGTACTCACTACCTGAGCCAAAACCTCTCCCAGAGTCCCCAAATCTACTTTTCTGACACCATGAGCTTTCACATAATAAAGACCTACTTCTTTTCTTGGTTCACATTTTTTCCTCTGGCACTCCCTTTCATTCATTATTAATAACTCATGTCTCAAGTTTGCAACTCCCCAATAATATCCCATGGATTCTAATATGTAGCGAGCCATCCATGGGCTGTATGTGGATTATTGGCATCACAGCCAGTGAGGGAATAGGTCTGGTATTGAGAACTCCTATGGCAACCCCACAGGGATAGACTACCTGATGCAGGTGAACTTCCCCCTCAGCTCTGCAAAGATCCTGCACAGCACTGGAGATGGGCTGACCTCCTGTAGCCTAGCCCAATAGCCTCTCTGAGATGAGTGTGATCTGCCAAGATGCCAATCAACATACTGGCTACAAGACATCAAGAAGCAAGACTTCATCTTTGAAACTTTATCCCTGCCTTTGATGTACAGCCTTAAATAAACCACAGGAACCATTTTCTTGTTGTCTAGCTCCAGCTCCCATGTGGACTGGACCTATCAGTGGCTCCAACTTTTGAAAGTATCATTCTGACTTTGTCTTTTGTTCTTTACTAATTATTCTGGATTTTAATTTCTCAGGTGGCTTACATCCTCCTCAGCAGGAAAAAGAACCCCTCAAGGAGATGCTGGTCATCTCCCCTTACTAGTATTTATAAAAATTATATTTAAGGGAATTTGATGCACCTATATTTGATTAAATCACTGTGTCACATGAGAGGTGCTGACTGATGCTTTCTGGAATATATCTCTTCTCAAAGTGTTCAAAATTTGTTATAGACAATTACATTCAACCATTAGGACATTGTTAAGCTTAAAAGATAAGCATCAATTTACAATATTGCTGTTTTCTTGTTTGGGGAACAAAGCTTATATCATCCTGAAATTCTCCAAGAAAATATTTTTATCCCACCTGGTTCTGCCTTTTAGAAAAAGCCTATACTGATTAATTTCAAAAAATAATAAATGTCTTGAAAATTGAAGGAGAGGGACAAATATGAATAAGACACAATCTCCAGATTCACAATAGAGAAGACATGTAAAAAAATACTAGTAAGACAAAATGACAGATACTGAAATAGTTTGAACTGGACACTAAGTATGGGCACAATGGGTAGAGAAAAGTTCAGTCCAAAATCTTCTGACATAAATTTATAGTAAGTAAGTTTGATTATACATAATTCCTACAAGTACTTTAAAATATGAGTGTTGTACCTTCTGGATCTGTAGTAATTACTTCAAATTCATAATTATAAAGAATCAATCATCAAGTATTTATCACACTTCACATGAGTAAATGACTTAAACTACAGAGACACAAAATGTTTTTAAAGCATGATCTTTGTTTATAAGAATTTATATAGTTTAGAACATATACTAAATTATTCTATAGTTAGTTGAGAGCAAATATTTCTAACTCATTTGACTTAGATTTTTTTTAATTTAGTAAATAAAAACAATAGAGAGATGATTTCAACTTGAACATACTTGTTATTTAACTGAAAGATATCTTAGGTATGTTGCCCTTCTGAATTTGTCCCTTTGATCTCTAGAATGTATTTAAACCAAAGAAAAACTGAAGAGGTCCACTAAGCAAGCTTATAATATGGTATTCTAGCAAAACCAGTTGCTTTGCCTGAAAGGGCACAAATATCTTGATATGCAGAGGCCAGGAACTTTTATAGACTTCTTTCCCAGTGTCTATTAAGAGATATCTTTAGAAATTATTGACATTAAAAATATAATAGAATTTTAAATTGAGATAAAATACTTTATATCTTCTCTCTGAAAACTGCAATAAAATATATCTTGTAATAGTAATGCATGATATGTCTGAGTGCTGGCAATGACCAGACACTTTTATAAGCATCTTACATGTGCTAGTTTATTTAATCCTCCTATTTACTTTATGACTTTTGCAAATTCATAGTACTACTTCCATTGGAAAGATGGGATTTTTAAGTTTATGAAAATTAAATAACTTGCCATATATTACATTAGAGTTGATGTTAGAACTCAATGTCTTAGTCAAGGCTGCCTACAAGGTTACCATCCCAGCAATAACCTGCAAAATGATTTAGATTAGAACATTAGTTCTAGACTAAACCTCTAGAGATTTCTAAGTCAGTTAGTCTGGGTTGGGGTCCAGAAATATCTTTCTATAAAATTTGCCTGGGATGATTCTGATGCTGTTGTGTTTAGGAAATATGTATTGGCCTTAGGAAATGATCATACCACTGAAACACTGCTGTTGGAAAAGAAGCAACACTGACATGGCTTGTAGATAAATGGTCATCTATCTCACCCACTGTGCTCTCAAACAAAAAGAAGGAAGGAAATGTTGCTGATTATACTTGGAACTAATCTTATGAAGTCTTGGTATCTGAAGTAAAATCTTAGTAATGATAATTTCAGAGAATTTATGACAAAGTATAATATGGATCTTGATATAGAAGTACAATATTTAGCACAAATGTGTAAGAGGGTAAAAACTCAAGGTGGAATACTCAGGAAGATGTAAGCAGAATATAGAGAAAGCACAACAATTACAAAACAAATTAGGGAAAGAAAAAAAAGACAGCGGTAACACCTCATCTGGGGAAAAATTATCACTAATCCTCTTGCATGGAGATTTAGAAATTTATGCTGGGAACTCACAGCATTTTACCTACAGAAATAAAAACAGTAGTTATGTTAGCATTAGGTACCGACTATTGACTGCATAATATATTCCAAACACCAGGAATTAACAGGTAGCAAGAATGATCAAAATTGTGTTTAAAATAAATCTGATGGAAAGTAGGCTTTTAGAAAGGCCACAATAGGAAAAGAAAAACATGAAGGCTTTTTCATCATTAAAGGCAAATGAAAAGAGCAAGGTGTGGGAGATAACAACTGAGATGGAAGGAAGCAAGCAGACTAGGGAACTAGCTAGGAAGTAAAACAGAATATATAAATGAATTGGACACAGTTTTCTATGAGAGAAAGATAAATAAATAAACAAACAAACAAATAAATAAATAAATGGCCTTCCGTGACTGTGTTCTGAGCAACTGTGATGAAGCTATCTTTGCTCTGGGTATATTAGATGTAAGAATCTCTGGGCAAGGTAACTGAGAAGTCAAGTTGACAGTTGGATTGGATACATGGATATGTAGCTTGGGAGGCCTTCCTGGGTTAGAGATTAAGAAATCATTATTTTATAGATTGCATTTTATACCAAGAGAGTAGATGAGAACACCACGAGAAGATGTGAATAGAATGGGAAGAGCTAACATAATTTTACTACTTCTTTAAGGGAACCTACAAAATAGATTTATTAAATCCATTTTAGTTTACAAAACTGAGGCTTAGACAGGTTTCAGTGACTTGGTTAAGTGGAAAGTCTGAGACTCAACCCATTATATATTTGATTCCAAAGTCCACATATTCTTCTGAAAACTATACTATAATTTAATGGTTATTATTCTCATTGTTAACTTTTTGTGGTATAACATACAGTTCTTATGCTATAACTTATAGTCACTTATATCTAACTAATTATTTTATTTTCATTATAAAGCTTTGAATTAAAGAATGTAGTCAGGTTTTATTGTGGATCAAAATTTGACCTGAGGAGTCCTGCCTATCACAATCAAATTACCAGTGCTCCTGGGCCAGAGTTTCTGCCAACTGGAGAAAGCACAGGCGAAGGCCCAAGATCACCTTCAGGGACCACTATGGGAGCCCAGCCAAGGGTAGACCTGAGACTGCTAGCTGTCAGTCATAGGGGAACCCAGACCCAGGGGAAGGACTGCCTCCGAGAACCCCAGCAGGAGACCTGGCCTAAGTGAGGCCCAGCACCACCCCCAGTTCTTTGACACAATTCCTGCTGACTGTTGGGAGCACAGGCCAAGGCCCAGGACCACCTTCAGGTACTTCCAGGGGAGCCCAGCCAAGGCCACTCCCACTGCCAGCTTGAGTTACTTCCACTACCACCACCACCATCTTTAGTGGCAGTAGTGTCCATCTGGGGATACCTGCTAGGAACTGGAAGTGAACTCCAAGGTGAGATACAGGTAATCTGTAGTGTCACTACAAGATTCTAGGATAGAAACTGCAATATCTCAGATTAGCATTGCAAGAAAGGAAGATACATAATTGACATGAAAAAACAAGGAAAGAAAGTGCCCCAAATAAACCAAGATACTATAATAATTGAATCCATAGACAGCAAAGGTGATGAAATGTCAGAGAAAGAATTCAGAACATATGTAATTAAAATGATCTGCAAATTAAAGAATGACTTAAGTGAGCAAATACAGCAAAAATAGATCACTCCAACAAAGAGATAAGAGTAAATAAAAGCAACCATTGATCACACCAACAAAGAGATAAGGGAGCAAATATGGGTAGCAAAATATTACTTTAAGAAAGAGCTAGAGATTGTGAAAAAAAAACCAATCAAATTATTGAAATGAAGGAAACAATAAACCAAATAAAAAAAATTGATAGAAAGCATCACCAGCAGACTAGATCACTTGGAAGACAGAACCTTGAATAATGAAGACAAATATATAATCTTGAAAATAAACTAGAACATACAGTGAAGATGGTAAGAAATCATGAATAGAATATACAAGAATTATAGAATAGCATCAAAAGACCAAATCTAAGATTTACTGGGATAGAAGAAGGCACAGAATTTTAAACCAAAGGAATGTACAATCTCTTCAATGAAATAATATCAGAAAATTTCTCAAACATGAAAAATGAATTGGAAAATCAAATACAGGAAGCTTACAGGACACCAAATGCACAAAATTTCAACAGATCTACACCAAGGCACATTATAATGAAAATGCCTAGCATACAGAATAAGGATAGAATTTTAAAGGCTACAAGAGAGAGGAGTCAGATTCTATATAAGGGGGGAGACCATTTTGGATCTCATCAGAGTTTTCAACCCAGAATCTCAAAGCCAGGAGAACATGGAAGAACATATACCAAGCTCTGAAAGAAAATGGATGCCAACCAAGAATCTCATATTCAGCAAAATTGAGCTTCAGATTAGATGATGAAATAAAAACCTTCCATGATAAACAAAAGTTAAAAGAATTTACAGCAAGAAAGCCTTCACTGCACAGCATTTTCGGCAAAATATTCCCTTAGGAGGAAAAGATAAACCAATAATGAAAATATACAAAGAGAGGAACTACACACAAAAAAAAGGCCGATCAAAGGAAAAACCAAGTCAAGGTAAAACTCAAAAATAAACCAAAATGACCAGGAATACAAATCATATTTCAATAATAACCCTGAATGTGAATGGCCTAAACTCATCAACTAAAAGACATAGACTGACAAACTGGAGAAAAACAAAAAGACCCAACAATATGCCGCCTTCAAGAAACTCATCTCACAGGAAAAGACATCCACAAACTGAAAGTGAAAGGGTGGGAATAAAAGTATCACTCACATGAACCCTGTAAACAAGCAGGAGTTTCCATCCTCATTTCAGATAAAGTGAACTTCAAACCAAAGTTGGTGAAAAGGGATAAAGAAGGACATTTCATACTTCTTAAGGGAGTAAGACATAACAATCATAAATATCTATGTCCCAAACAATGGGGCATCTATATATATCAAACAAATTCTTCTCAACTGTAAGAATCAAATAGACCATAACCCAATGATACTTTGTGACTTCAACATAGCTCTCTCACCACTGGATAGAGCCTCCAAACAAAAACTAAACAAAGAAACCATAGAACTCAATAAAACTATCAATAATTTAGACTTAATAGACATATATAGAGTGTTCCATCCATTAGTGTGCAAATACACTTTTTTTCAGCAGCACATGGATCCTTTTCCAAAATAGATCATATGTCATGTCACAAAGCAAGTCTTAGCAAATACAAAAACAAATAGAGATACTGTCCTGCATCCTATCTGACTACAATGGAATAAAATTAGAAATCAAAGACATATTAAAAAATAGAAACTACTCCAACACCTACAAACTAAATAATATGCTATTGAATAATGGATAACAGAAGACATGAGGGAAGAAATAAAAAAAATCTTAGAGGTAAATGAAAATTCTGATACAACATAGCAAAATCTCTGGGACACCATGAAGGCAGTGCTATGAAGAAAGTTCATTGCATTAAGCTCATTCATTAAAAGAAGAAGAGTCAACAAATAAATAACTTGACTCTACATCACAAAGCCCTAGAAAAAGAAGAACAAACCAACACCAAAATAAGCAGAAGACAGGAAATAATTAAAATCAGGGCTGAAATAAATGAAATTGAAACAAAAGAAACAATTCAAAAATTTGAAAAAATAAACAAAATTGAAAAACCCTTAGCCACCCTAATGAAAAGAAGGAGGGAGAAAACCCAAATTACTGAAATTCTTGATGAAAAAGGAAATATCACGACAGACACTACTAAAATACAGAGGATAATTAGAAACTATTTTGAAAATTTATACTCCAGTAAAATAGAAAACACTGACAAATTTCTAGAGGTATATGACCAACCCAAACTGAACAGGAGGTCATACACAAACAGATCAATTTCAACCATGGAAATAGAAGATGCCATCAAAAGCCTGCCAACCAAAAAAAAGTCCAGGACCAGATGGAGATTCTCAGTCAAGTTTTACAAGGTCTACAAAGAAGAATTAATATCAATACTTCTCAAACTATTTCATGAGATAGAAAAGAAGGAAACCCTTCCAAACTCATTCTATGAGGCGAGTATCACCCTGATACCAAAATCAGACAGAGACACATCAAAGAAAGAAAATTTCAGACCAATATCCCTGATGAACATAGCTAACAAAAATTCTCAATAAAATTTTGGCAAATCGCATACAAAAACATATAAAAAAATAGTGCACCATGATTGAGGGGGGTTCATTATAGGGATGCAAGCTTGGTTTAACATACAAAAATCAATTATTGTAATCCATAACATCAATAGACTTAAAGATAAGAATCATATGATTTTATCAATTGAAAGCATTTGACAAAATACAGTACCTTTTTATGTTCAAAACACTAGAAAAACTAGGGAGAGTGGGAACATACGTCAACTTTGTAAAAGCTAACTTTGCTAAACACAAGGCCAACGTCATCATCCTAAATGGACAAAAATTGGAAGCATTCCCTCTAAAAATGGGAACAAGTCAGGGATGCTCTCTTTCACCACTGCTATACAACATAGTCCTTGAAACACTAGCCAGAGCAATTAGATGAAAAAAATTAAAGGGATACAAACAGGAAAAAAAGAAGTGAAACTAGCATTATTTGCCAATGACATGATTCTATACTTAGAGGATCAAAAAAATTCCGCCAGAAAACTTCAAATGAATTCAGCAAAGTAGCAGGATATAAAAATCAACAAATCAATTGCATTTCTACACATCAGTGATAAACCCTCTGATACAGAAATTAGGAAAACTACCCCATTTACAATAGCCTCAAAAAAAAAAAAAAAAAAAAAAGGTGAAAGACCTCTACAATGCAAACTACAGGACACTAAAGAAAGAAATTGAAGAAGACCTTAGAAGATGGAAAAATCTCCCATGATTTGGATAGGCAGAATCAATATTGTCAAAATGGTTATACTACCCAAAGCACTACATAGATTCAATGTGATTTCAATTAAAATCCTAACGTCATTCCTTATAAAAATAGCGAAGGCAATTATGAAATTAATTTGGAAGAATTAGAGACTCAGAATAGCCAAAGCAATACTTAGCAAGAAGAGTGAAGCAGGAGGCATCACAATACCAGACCTTTAACTATACTACAAAGTTATAGTAACAATAACAGCATGGTACCAGCACCAAAATAGACATGTAGACCAATGGTACACAATAGAAGACACAGAGAAAAACTCACTTAAATATAGTTATCTTATACTAGCCAAAAGTTCCTAACATGTACACTGGAGAAAAGGTAGCTTTTTCAACAAATAGTGCTGGGAAAATGAAAATCCATATGCAGCAAAATGAAACTAAATCCCTATCTCTCACCATGCACAAAATTCAACTCAAAGTGAATAAGAACCTGGGAATTAGACCAGAGACTCTATGCGTAATAGAAGAGAAAGTAAGCCCAAATCGTCATCATGTCAGATTAGGACCTTACTTTCTTAAGAAGACTCCTATAGCACAAGAAGTAAAATCAAGAATCAATAAATGGGACGGATTCAAACCAAAAAGCATCTTCTCAGCAAAAGCAACAATCAATGAAGTGAACACAGAGCCTACATTCTGGGGACAAATTTTTGCCACATGCACATCTGATAGAGTACTAATCTCATGGATATATGAAGAACTCAAAAAATTTAACACCAAAAAAACAAAAACCCCAATCAATAAATGGCCTAAGGAGCTGAACAGACACTTCTCAGAAGAAGATATATAATCAATCAACAGACACATGAAAAAATGTTCAACATCTCTAGCCCTTAGAGAAATGCAAATCAAAACCACTCTTAAGATTTCATCTCATGCCAGTCAGAATGGCAATTATCAAGAATACAAACAACAATAAGTTTTGGCGAGGTTGTGGGGGAAAAGTCACGCTCATACATTGCTGGTGGGACTGCAAATTGGTACAACCAATCTGGAAAGCAGTATGGAGATTCCTTAGAAAATCTGGAATGGAATCACCATTTGACCCAGCTATACCCAAAAGACTTAAAAACAGCATACTACAGTGACACAGCCACTTTAATGTTTATAGTAACTCAATTCACAATAGCTAAACTGTGGAACCAACCTAGATGCCCTTTGATAGATGAATGGATAAACAAACTGTGGTATATATACACAATAGAATATTACTCAGCAATAAAAGAGAATAAAATTATGGCATTTGCAGGTAAATGGATGACGTTGGAGAATATCATGCTAAGTGAAATAAGCCAATCCCAAAAACCAAAGTCCAAATGTTCTCTCTGATAAGTGGATGCTGATCCATAATGGAGGAGAGGAGGGAGAATGGAGGGTCTTTGGTCAAAGGGGAGGGAGTGAGGAGGGAGCATGAGAACAGTAAAGATGGTGGAATGAGATGCACATCATAACCTTAGCTTCTTGTATGACTGCATGTACGATGTGATTCTACATTATGTACACCCAGAGAAATGAAAAGTTGTCCTCCATATGTGTACAATGAATCAAAATGCATTCTGCTATCATGTATACCTAAGTAGAATAAAAAAAATTACCAGTGCTAAGATGATTATACCACTATTGCCATTAATTGGGTTTATTCAATATCTGTGTGCTGGAGAAATAGGTAACTTTTAGTAAACAGACTCCAGTGATTGATCAAGATGGCTTTAATATTCCCCTCAGCTTGCCTAACTTCAAATAGGTTTCTACCTAAATAAAATCCCCTGATCTCTCTTTTCTTGGAGTGTTTACTTTAGAGCACTTGCAATTGTGGGAATTTTTTGCCTATGTTTTTGAAATATATATAAATATTTCCAAACTACTTGCCAGTTTTACAACCCAGGAAATATCTTTCTCAAAAACTTGTAAGTCATCTTTTTGAAATGGAAACAGAGGAGGTGAGAGTCCCTATCTTCCAGCTTCTGTGAAAGGACAGGGTTCTAACTTCAATGGGTGCCATCTATACCAACAGATGACCTTATCACAGAATCAAACATTTTCAACTCAGAAATAATTCAATGTACTATATACTTCCCAGATCCCACCGATCGACTGTCTGCTATTCCCCTGCCCACCTTAATATCCTTAGTATCTTTCCACTAGTTCACTCCAGCATATAACAACCCTTATGCCTTTTTTTCTTTTTTTAAGGAATTGAGTTCAGTTTTTTTCTCATATTTCTATAGTCCTGAATAAAGTCTTTCTTGCTTGTTTAACTTTAGTGCAATTTGTACTTAGACAAGAAATTTTAACCAGAGTTTCAGATTCAAGGTGATGGCTTAAAGAGCCAGTGAAATCCTAATGAAGAAGAGAGAACATTCTTTGAAGCCTAAGTAAAAATTTGCTTTTCAATCACAAGTCAGAAGAGCTTTCTAATAAAAGAAAAAAGATCTAAGTAAAAGCACAAAGGTATAAAGCCAAATCCATGGGACAGTAAAGAGAAAAGGTGTTTCAAAGCAGGGGCATGCCCCTTCAGGTAAAAGCAGTCTCCAACCTCTGCACTATCTCATTTTATTCTGAGGGGTATTTCTGTGCCTTGTAGTATGTACAGCAGCATCCCTGGCCTCTACCCACTCAATGCCAGTAGCATTTTCCCACTGTAACCCAAAATGTTTACAGGCACTGCCCTTAGGCAAAAATGGCCATAGTGAGAACCACCAGAACAGAATGAAATAAAGCCTTTAAATATACATAGTTATTGTGTTCCCTGAAGTGGTTATTATGTCCATGTTAGATTTTTGCATCCCATAATGTCTAATAGTCTTCCAAATGATTTATTTTTGCAAGTAACATACAGACACATAGAGCACATAAATGTGAAGTAAAATGATGACTTATTGAAATGTATTAACCAGCTGGCACACCTCATGGAAGATAGAGGCTATTGGACATGGTCATGGACCTGTGCTCATGGACACCACATGAGTGTCAACTGAATGGATTCACTGACTCAATATGAATTTGATTCTGTTTCGGGAGCATGAAGAGTCAGAAAATGCTCAAGTTCCACACTTGAGACCTTATCTGAGAATATGTGTGTTTGTAGAAGAGACTTACAGTTGTAAAGGCTCTTCAAATTTTCTTTCTTGGATGTTTGTAATCACTTTTTCTGAGTCACTTAATTTTACATTTGAGATGTTCAAGCTCAGTTTTCATCAAGTGAAGACTAATCTCATTTCCCTAGGATGTTTTCTCTCCAATTAGACAGTCAGCCTGGTACAAAGAGCTTCCTAACTGTGATTTAATTTTGCCTTCCACCTTTGTTTACCAAGATGACTTTGAAAAATCTCAATACCCAAATTGTTTTTTTCTACTAGTATTTTCTTCTTGCTTTGAAACCCTAGTTTAAAATTCAGTTACTATTTATCAAATAAACAGAACTTAAGGTATCTATAAAATAGTTCTATGTTGATTTAACAAACTGCTGTAAATACATCAACCTTTTCCAACAAAATAAAAATATAAAACCTTAAATACCATAGTTAAAACATTGCGAAAATGACTTTTTAAAGACTCTTTTTGGTAAGTGGAGTTTACACTAATGATTCATTCTAAATAATAGCCTAACCTTTGTTTAAAATTAATTTTGATGCCATTAAATTGGCTGTACTGCTGACTGTGAATCAGAATTGCTAATTATTACAAAAAAAGGGGAATTCAAATAGTGTAGAAATGCTTGATCTCAGCTAGCAGAACTAAAAATAATCCAACAACAAATAATAGCACCTCAGTCGCTCTTACATGTAGAGATTTTTGGCTTCTACTACAAATGCATTTTAAAATTTTTCATATGTAGTTTATGGATGCTAAATGTCCCAGATTGATAAGGTCCTTTACACTTAGAGAAATGAGAGGCTCTTATTTTTACTTTTCCAGTATTTTGTAAAAAAGCAAACAAACTGTATTTCCTGCTACTTCTATGTATGGTTATTATGGTTTACTTATTTATTTATTTAATTTATTTTTGAAACACTGTAGTTAGAAGAACATGAAATGCATTTGGTAGAGTTGTAAGAGAAAGAGTGGTATGTTATTTTTCAAGGCAAATAAAAATTCATGTCTTTTACTCTAGCCCCTTAAAGCTTGATGTAGGAATTATTAGACCTTTCCCACAGAATACATATTAAGTCTCATTGAAACAAGGTCATTTAGAAAGAATAGTTTCTTCCTGTGAGTGTTCTGAAAAGACTGACCTTGAATCTTGTTCATTAAAAGTATAATAGATAGTATTATATTTTGATTATTGAGGATATCATAGAGAAAGATAAAATCGAGAGCCCATTTAACATCTGTATTGTGTTCTTCAAAAATCTATGGAATAAAAAAATTTCATACATAAAAAATGTTATTCAACCTTCAAAAAAGCAAATAAAATTAAAATTTCTCATCTATCAAAGTGGAAAACATTTTAAAATCATGCTAAATGATGCTACGAATCTGCTTAGACAAGCATTTTTTCCTCTGATGCTGTAGTACCCTATACAAATTCCTTGACCTGGCAACACTATTTCAACTAAATTCTAAGAAAATAATCAGATATATAGGCAATGATTTTTATAAAAAGTGATTAAGATAGTATTAGTAGTCACAAATTACCTAAAGACATTTTGACCTATTTCTTTAACAGCGTATTTTTCAGTCATTAAAGTTTTGCATTCAAACTATTTTTAGTATAATATGAATATGCTAATAATTTGATTTTAAATGAAACCTTGAGTAATGCTGCAAGATTCCAAATTTTATAACAAAAACTCATTGATATTTTTTATACAACAACCATATCAAAAAAGAACACAAATAAACACATTTGAGTCAGGCTTGATAGAGCATGCCTGTTATTCCAATCACTTAGGAGGCTGAGGCAGAGGGATCTCAAGTTTGAGGTGAGCCTGGGAAACTTAGTGTAGATTCTGTCTCCAAAAAAAGAGGACTGGGGATGTAGTTTAATGGTAGCACTCTGAGTTCAATCTCAGAATTCCCATTGTCTACAATAGGGGTGGAAGAACCTAGAAAGGACTAAAATGTGGGAAAAAAAGTATATGAAATGAAAGTGTATGGTCTAACACTTTATTTTCTATTTATAATTTGGAATCTTATAATTATTCACATTTCAATAATCTTATTCACATTTTTACTTAAAATTAAATTATTAAAATATTTATGTTACTAAAATATTTTGAATGCATAACTTTAATGGCTGAAAGATATGCTAATTAAAGAAATAGACCAAAATGTATTTAAGTATTTTATGACTACTAATGCTATCTTGATCATCAATTAACAGGTTAATTGGTGATTTTATGGTTTTGTACATTTTTAAAAATTTCTTCAAGTTTAGAAAATTTATTATTTTCTAAAAGTAAGCATTTTGATTAAAAACTACTTGTGTATATAACAGCAAGCTTAAACATAGTATTTATACACATGTAAACAGTTTTATATGAAGGAAAATTATACAATTTCCAGAAAAGGATTAATCCTGGAGCCGTAAAAGTTGATTTCAAAGTCTTTTGAGATTGAAAGCTGGCTGGCAAGAGAATAGCTTGCTTTCTTTTCAAAAATAAGCAAACAAAAACAAAACAAACCCCACGGGCTTTAATGTACACCAGCTGGTTTTTTTTTAACCCTTAATGTGTCCCTGAGGAATATGAGGTTTCAAGAGTTGTCGGATTTCTTGTCTAAAGCTTATGTACCATTTTATTTCTGGAGATGGAAGTGCTAAGGGATATGTTTCACAGAAATAAGCAATTGAAAATAGAAAGCATGTCACTATTACATTGTCATTTACTGTCTACACTGTGAACTGCATGCATGTGATCAGAGAGATTTTTCATCACAAAATGATTCTTCACGATCAATCTAATATTATCTAAAATTATGTACTCTGTGGTATCTTACGGAAACTCTAATGATTCAGTTTGAAGACCACTGTGTCAAAGTGTTATCTAGCAAAATATTTAAAAATGACTGTGGATAGGTAATGCATAATTACTAGCATCTGCTAAAGTATCACTCTAGTAGTTCTCCAGCAGTGAGCAGAGCTCTGCAGTAGTTCTGCAATAATTTTTACTGTCCACAAGGTGGGTGGGACAACCTAGGAAGGAGGACAAAAGCTGAGGAAAAGTCTATGAAATGAAGGTGTGTGGTCCGATATACAATTGTATTCTATTGTGTTTTTCTTAGAGGGCTAACACTGAGATTTAAGAAAATGATCTCCAAGCTGGGCGTGGTGGCTCACGCTTGTAATCCCAGCACTATGGGAGGCTGAGACAGGAGAATCACGAGTTCAAAGCCAGCCTCAGCAATGGGGAGGCCCTGAGAAACTCAGTGAGACCCTGTCTCCACATAAAACACAAAATAGGGCTGGGGATGTGGCCCAGTGGTCCAGTACCCCTGAGTTCAATCCCTAGTACCAAAAAAAAAAAAAAAAGAAAGAAAGAAAATGATCTCCAAAGATTGTTGATTAGAATAGTGAAGTTGAACCTTAGACCTTTTAATCTTATTTTCCAATGATACAACATAAAAGTCCCAGTATTAGAACTTTTGATCACTGTCAATTAAACAATATCTAATAGAAATGATCAATACTTTTATATATTCCATGGGTCTTTTCTAGATACTAGGGTATCTTTTCTTTGTAAGAGTATTTAGTATTTCCTTTTTTAATAAGAAAATTTTGTATAGTTCCCTACCTCTCCCACAGTTTGTATAACCTGATGTATGAAAATAATGAACACATAATATTTTCTGCTTTGTGAGATCCAACTCCAAGATGTGTCAGCTTAAAAATGTGTCAGCTACTTCAAATTTAAGAAGTGATTACATATTAAATCAAGTAATCTATATATTGGTGCGCTTTAAACAATTTATATTATAGCATATCCTATGAAAGATAGATTTAAAATTTTCTAAAGAAGGCAAATTCTCACTTTTCTACTCTACTAATTATTTTGTTTCAGATAAAACTTTGAAATAAAAGCTTTTCTGAGTTTTGAAGGATTCTGCTATTTTCTTTACCAATAAAAAGGAAAGATTTTTTATTTTCAGAATCATTCATTGAAAGGGACTGGCTTCTGCTCTCTTCAGATTAATCTTACTATAGTTATTTCCTTGAGCAGCCATCAAATACACAGTATTAGCATAAAACCATAACTTTGCTTTTCACTTTTGCCAATATTAAGATTATACTGCCATCTGATTCATAGGCAGGTTTACGGGCATCCATCATGTTAAATATATTTTAGACTCTAAAAAATTACTCATCAGCTTTTTATTAACTCATAGATCATATATATCCAGACACACAGACACATGGTCAAGGCAGGCATTGCTTAATCTTACAACATGAGGGATTTAAATAAAATTTCTGTAAGATTTGCAACTATTTAGAAATTGGCTATTGGAGTAAAACACAATCCTGGAAAGAAAAATGTGGTGAGCAAATGAAAATAAGAGCAAGGGTGCCTCTCGTGTATAGCAAGTTTATATGTTATCGAATTTGAGAGGACACTGTAATTAATAATGAGAATAGAGACACATACATAAATAAAGAGAAGAGGAAATTCTTGTAGGAGGGGTCTTGAGAATCTGAGAATGTCCAAACCTTTCTTCAGGCCTGTTTTCTTTCATAGCTACATTTTGATAGTAATAAAATCAGGTTGGCAACTTTCACTTTTGAATAACAACTTTATTATTATTAAATTCCTAGTTATAATGACACTAACTTTTGTAAAGAGGTGCTCACTTTTAAAATTATAATATTTAAGAAAATTGGAAGATACATCATAGTCAGAAAATCTTCTGGATTGGAAATTTTCTGGGGTTTCTTTTTTCACCACATCTGATAAGGTGAATAAGACTACATGAACAATGAATTTATTTGTTAATTTAATAACAAGTATCTGGTGTCCACCAGGTATACTTGTAAACACTAGAGGTACAAGGGAGTACGGAAGAGATAAGGTTCATACCACTTTGTACTTACTATTTCATTGGGCAAGGGAGATAATAAACATAAGCAAATACATGAATAAATAATAAAATTTTAAGTAGTGATGAGTGTCACAAAAATGAAAAAACAAGCAAAGGAGAATAGAAAGAAAGATCATCTTAATAGGGTAGTCAAAGAGGAACTCTGGGAAAGTGGCATTAGAACAGATATCTTGTGGGGAGCTAGCTCTATGCTACACCTTTATGACTAGCCATTGTGTGTAAATGGGAAAGGCACAAAGGAAGGAAGAACTATATGATTGGTTTACATTTACTGTTGGTTCTGCAAACGTGCAGTTTGCGGACAGAATTCAGGGGGCTTACGTGCCTTGCCACATGGATGGCTATTGCCTACATGCATTGTTTCTGATTGGCCAAAAGGCCCTATAAATTGAATGCTTGTTCCGCAAATGAACGGGTGCCTGCTCTGACTGGACTCCCTAGCGTGTCTCATTGTCCTGCGGCAGGGCTGGGAACTGATGGCTAGTGGGCTCCAACTCTTCCCAACTTCCACGGCTAGGTGAATGTGGGCGTGCCCTTTCGACCCACTGGCTCGGACAGACTGCAACCCCCGCAATATCCAAATGTTCTGCCAAAGCAAGTCATGCCACCATTTAAGGATATTCTAGAAAACAGCAAAGGTTTCATGATGGAAAGCTTGTCTGAAGAGTAGCAAGGAAGTTATTGTAATCAAAACACATGAAAATAGAGAAAGAAAGAAAAGGGAGGTAGAGCAGTAGTCAATGACAGGTAACATAGGTGGAATATTACACACAATGGAAAGGAACCTGAATTTCTAAAGAGATCCTTAGTAGATGATTTTAAACATTATATTTTAAACAACCTCTAAGGTAATCCCCAAATAAGCAATTGAAAAAATCAAGTGTAATATGTATTTTAAATAGTTTCACTTAATATCCTATTCATTCATTCAATAAATTTTGTATATTTTAAGATCAGATGAATAACTATTTCATATTTAGATATATAAGATAAACAGGACAGTTGCTTGTGTCTTTAAGTGAAAGATTTAAAGAAATGCCAAAAATTAATTTTCTAAAAACAAGTACTATTTAAAAAAAATATTAATTAGTTGTTTTAGGCTGACTTACTGCAGAAGAACACTAAATGCCAGTGAAAGAATTTCAGACTAAAAGATAACTTCCATGAGGAGGAGGTGAAGTTCCAAACACCAAGTCTACTTTCTGAATATTTCTGCTGTTTAGAGAGAAATCAAATGAAATTAGGTATATGTAAATGTGATTCACCATCAGCAGAAAATGGCAATTTATTGTCCTGATTCAGCTGCTGTTTTAAAAAGTACCAAAGTTTTAAAAATAATTGATATTCTAAAATAAATGCATTTTGAAAAAACTCAAAATGTAAATTTGGCATAAAATTCATAGTTAAAAAATGTTGACTATAATACCAGAATGCTAGTAATAAATAACAAATCTATTGCCCTCAAAGCTACCATCACTGAAATGATTCCATTCAATAAAAATGTCAGAGAATAATTAGCATCAATATTTATTTTGTCTCTATAATATAAAATGTAATTTCTATTTTTTATAACAAGTTCAACTACAACATATAAAATATTTAGTAAAGTGACTTCCCATTTTATGTTATGGAAAATTGAAAGTAAGCACATTAATGACCCAACACCTAGAAGAGGCATGGACACTGTAATGTCACATTCAGAATGCAGCTAAAGGATTCATGGGCTTGAAGGCTGTCTGTAGTATCAAGAGATATTAAGTTGCTACTGTGATTATATTTCAGCAATGAGTCCAGATTACAAACTACCACCAAGTCAATAAAATTTTTCGAAAACATTTTGTACACAGGCTAATATACACAACAATTTCTACCTACAATTTAGCATATGTTTTATTAGAACACTACTTTAAAAACCAAGAAACTAAAAGACAAATTAGTTGCCTCACTATAGTAATGACTTTTTCTCAGGTGCCTTGTGGAATTTCCTCAATGTCTGCATTCTGTTGCTATCCCAATTTGCAGCTTCTATCTGTTTTGTTTAAATAATTGAATAGTCAAATATTTTAAAAGACAACTGTAATGAATAGGTAAAATTATCTGCATTTATTAAAAGACCTCATCTGTGCCAATGCACTCTCATAAACTCTTTGCCCAGACTGTGAGTTGTGGTCCTATCATGGTCTTCAATAATTAATTATAAAAGAAAACAAAATGAAAAACATAAAAAACTTGCTGACTGACAGAACAGTGAGTGGCTGGTACCAGACTATGTGCCCAGCTGTTCTCAGTGCCAGAGCCAAAACTTCTAATTGCCATTCTAAGATATCTGTCAAGAAATAGGACTTAGAAATGGGTGGCAAGTTTGGTGGATACTTAAGTCTGCATCATGTCAGCTCAGAGATTATACTCACCAGGCACATATGAATTATTTGAGTAATGAAGTAATGGGTTGAATGATGAATTAGATAAGCCCTGAGCTCATTACAATATAATTATACTAAATTAATGAAATATAAAAGTGAAGGTTACAGAAAGCTGCATATACTTTATTTGGGTCAAAAATATAGAGGCTCTTATTTCCATACAATAAATGAAGAGCAGACTTTACTGCTTCATTATTTATGTGGTTTATCAGGTTTAAATTAACTACTCAGGCCCTGACTTATTAGAGGAAATGGTTTCTGAGTGACTACCAGGGTTCACTTTCCAAATTTGTTCATGATTAAGGATTAATACTTTTTTTTTTAATTTTGGAAAAATCTCTCTAAAGCATCCTATAGAAAATATGAAAGAACATCTTTATAAAATTAATATCATTGAAGAATCCAAAACAGAGATAATTACATGTTTAATGTTTAACTTCTTTCAAATTGAAGTACTCTGTATCACACAGCTGGGTGCTATTAGAAAAGAACTCTTCTGTCTGAGCCCATTCGCTTGCTGGTATAAACTTAATTCTATTATTATTAAACTTCATTTGTGCAATGGTTTGAAGAATATTCAGTGTGTCATATTATTTATTGTTCAATCTCATCCCAAAAGTCTGTAATCATTATTACAGAAAGGATGTCAAAAGATGAGAAGACTGAGATGTTGGACATCATTTAGTCAGCTTCATCCCTTTTATATCTAACCTTGTTCACTTCAAAGCAAAAGGCCAAGTGATAAAGAGATAATGGAGGAGACTGCCTCACAGCCCAGCAGGTAAGACACTAATTTCCTGGAGCCTCTTCCGGGAGCCTCTCCCTTGCTCCGCCTACCCCTCTCTACCTTGCGTGGTGCTGTTTTCCCCTCCGCCTTCACTAAATCTGTACTTTGCCTGTTACTTCTGTGCGTCTTGCTCAATTCTTTGTTCAGGACAGCAAGGCCCTGGACCCCGCCGAACACCCTGACAATAACAGCTGTACTAATTTACCTTCCCACCAACAGCGATCAAAGGTTCCCTTTTCACAGCTTCCCCAACAGTTATCTTTTTGATAAGAGCCATTCTTACAGATGTGAGGGTAATTTGCTTTTGTCCAGTGAATCAAGGGACCTCAGGAAGGTCCCCTCCTCACCCATGTTCCAGAATTTCTCCCTGCCACAAACTCAACATTAATGGTTTGCTTCTGAAGGACCTGGCCGCTATACCCAGACAGGGCAGATATTTATAAAAAAACTGTCAGAAGTGCAATCATTCTTAGGAAGTACAGAGGTCTATGAAGTAGGTGCTTGTATTCAAGTCTTCAGACATGGCAAATTACCTCCCAGAAACACAGGGCTACCTTCAGTTCTGCTCTATTGCCCTTGAGAGCCAGGTCTTGATGGAGAAAAGTTCCCACATGACCTTGATTAAGGTAGAAGCAGGTAAGGGAGCGGGTGCTGCCAGAGCCTTAACTGTACACAAACACTGTCTACTGGGTGATCCAGCTTTGGTTCTGAGGGAGAAAACTCTTTGATGTTAAATGGTATAAAAATGGTAAAGGAGATATGGTTTTCACCCCAACCCTCACTATTCATAAAAGCTGGCCTAATTCTAAAGCTGCAAATCCAAATCACTCAACATTCAGCCAGCAACCCCAGGTCACATCCCTGACTCCAAAGAGCTCCAGTGGAGCTCCTGCTCAATGATGCTGTGTTATAGATGTGTTTTCCTTAGCAACCTGCTTTCTAGGAAAAAAAAAAAGAGATAATATGATTATTAAAATTCAAAATTTTACACTATAATTTTGATTACATTATTATTTTGAATTTTAAATTGCATCATGAAAATCAACTGTTTTTTCTTTCCATTTGTTTCACATGAGATAAACTATCTTAATAAATGCTATCTCTTATTTCAATGTAGCTAAAGTGTACCACACTACAAGTCAAGTATGGCCGCAAAACAATGTTTTGAATAGTATGTCTAACTATAAGTGTAAATTCAGTATAGAATTTTAACAAAAGGAAAACATACTAATCTAACATCTAATGCAACAAGATACCCATTTTTATGTAGAGAGCTACTCACATGAATACATAACTTCTGTGAGTTGATAAAACCAATCCCTATGTCAATGTGCTATGAAAAAATACAAGAAGGTTAAAACATTGCCAGCATATAAAGCATCTAGACAGGATTCAAATATCTATTAAAATTATATATGTGGCATATGATAAGTTACACAAATATTTGTAGAAATGAATAAACATTTAAAGTGAAAATATACATAATGATTTTGCTCTTGGTCACGGGACAATACCAGTGTCACTTCTTGTCCCGAGGCCTACAGATTGACTCCCAAGAACACTCAAGGAACCTTTTGTTACCTGAGTGAACTTATTACCATATAGGATATAATGATCAACTTTAAAGAATCCTCAACCTACTTATTTCAGAACACTGGGTTCATCAATCTCTTAGAACCCAATTCCATTAACCAAGATAATCAGACTTCTTTATAAAAACCAGAATGCTGATTTACTCATTTTAAATGACTCGTATGATTTTCTCATTGTCTCCCTGTGAGAAGTTTTCTACAAAAAACCAAATCATAAACCAAAGAGGGTTTGGTGGGCTTTGAACTATCAGGAGAGCTGGAAAAAGCAAATCTGAATTTGGTTTTCAACAGTCGAATATGTCTATTCTATAGCCAGAATTCTTTTGTTTAGGGAGACAGGAAATTGAGAATTATTTAGTTAAATCAAACTCTTTTGGATGTTATCATCAGCATTTGAAACTATAGAGGTTTTGTTTGTTATGCAACCCAAAACTTACTTTTTTTTTTTTTTTTTTTGGCACTGGGGATCTGGGGATTTATGGGGATTTGAGGATTGAACCAGGGAGCTATACTATTAAGCTATACTCCACAGCCCTTGTTATTTCATAGCCCCTTTTCACTTTATTTTGAGACAGGGTCTTACTAAATTGTTGAGGCTGACCTACCTTGGATTTGCAGTCTTCCTACTTCAGCCTCCTTACTTGTTGGGGTTATAAAACTGAGCTTCTGTTCCTGGTTTATTGTTCCCTTTCTGATCAAAAATTTGCATCAAATAACTAGTGATAAATGAGTCCTGGCTGCTTCATAACCCACAGGTGATTTGTTCTGATCTATCATCTCCTATACCTACAACTTGAATATAAAGTATATTTCCACAGACTATCCAATATTTCTGGAGGAAAGTGTATCTTTCTCAGATGACCCAATCTGTCTGAAAATAGGAACGTTTTCACCATTGGGTCCTGTGGAAACTTTTGATATATCTGCATGTCTAAAGGTTTCTACTCACAAGGACAAAATTGTTATGGGAAGGAGTGGGATACACAATCTCTAGGACTCATTAATATGAAAAGTTCATTCCTTCCTGGTACTTTAAATTTACTTCTGGGTACTCCCATTCTCTTCTTTGGAGTTCTAGTAGCTTGGAGAAAGGAATAAAATGAGAACTACTCTGTTCAGTCACAAACATCTGGGGTGAAAGTAGAAGGAATGTTGATCACCGTCTCAAAAAGTGACCATTATATACACTCTTCTTCCATGGCATAAATATCATCATCAAGGTAGTAGAAATCACTTTAGAGGTTAGATTATCAAGACAAGGACTTTCCTACCTCTAGCCACAATTACTTATCTAACATTGCACACATTATTTAATCTCATTTGTAAATAACATTGCACGTTTATCAGAAGTTCTTTATTCCATCACAAGTGTAGCATTCACAGATCTCTATAAGTAAATATGGCTAATTAAAGCAGTGCTTCTTGGATCAAAAGAATATAAAACAGAAAAGAAAAATGTACTAGAGCCTCAGACCAGAAGAGAAAGGCATGCATTTTTTTATAAGTCCTGAATTGAGGAAGATTAGAAGAGATTTCCAACTTTTTTCAAATGTTAGCAGTTTCTACAATGCTCTGAGTTCACAGAATTCTTATTTTATATGCAAGATAACGAAAAACAAGTGGATAGCCAGAATAGTCATAAGATAGTAATTTGTGGTAAGACTGATCTCTCTCTTCTCTTTATTACATTTCTGCTTAAAAATGGTTGACTATAGAAATGATTGCTTTATGTGTGAACATGGCTTCTCATAATTCACAGGTTAAAATATATATGGTGATATGAAACAATCCTTATGTAACATTTTGAAATTAAATCTAATTTGGATAAAAATTCCACCGAAAAGATCTTTATCTTTAAGGTATCCCATTCTTCTAACAAATAGTTGAATTGATAAACATACAATTTCTTGGCACATAAATGGACACTTAGTTCTATCTCAGGCCAGAAAGAACGGCTTTCCTTCATTACACTTACAATAATTTCAAGCAGGGAAAAGGGAGTCACATTTGAAGCAATGTGGGGTTCAAGTCTCAGAGCTAATATTTTCCAATTTTGTTAGAAAGGCTAATCTCTTCTGACCTTCAATTAATCCTCAGTAAAATATAGAAAATTAAGAAGCACGTAAGAAAAACATGTGTTAAGTTGCAATCCTACTTACATATACAGTAATGCTTAGCAAATAGGCACCTATAGAGGGGGCAATTTTTTTCTCTTCTTTCCTATTTCTCCTCCTCTTCCTATTCCTTCTTTAAATTGTTATTAGCATCTAATACATCAAATTAAAATTTGGATGTGAGGAAGGGACTAAACTAATTCATTTCATAACATCTATTTATACACATGCAAGTTTGGAAATAGTAGTTCTAATCAAAATGAGTAATCACACATACATTAAATAATAAAAAGTGTACAACAAAAAATATTTTATGCCTTTGACCTATGTAACTGAAAACATTTTTTCCCCCACAAAATAACCACTCTGTATGACTGCTTAATTTTTGGCAATGACATAAAAATCTATCATTGAAGTTTAAAGTCTTAGGTTTATGTTTGATTTTTTTCCTTACTTCTGCACACTTGCAAAACCTGTGATAATTACTGTGAATTATATCTTTCAAATTGCACAGGTACCATCCAATTTCTTACACTCTTTCTCTCCTAAACATTTACTACCTCCTAAATACAATGTGCTTTAGTAAACACTGTCATCCTCAGTGCATATCTTTATAAGGAAGACATCAGAACTGAACAATAATTCAACTGATTAACTGATGAAATACTAGGTCTTAAGTAATTGATTAGGCCTTTCTGCACACCATTAGGTTTTTCTGCATTATACTTCTTAACCTTTAGAAAAACTTTAGGAAAATCTATAGTAGTTTATATATACATTTCTAGTTTATATCAATGAATTTTATAGCAATAAAAAACAAAAATCGAAGTTTGGTGATGCCAAATAACTTGGTTTTATGATTACCAAAGATAACTTATATTCTATGTATATATCTCATCATAAATATTTATATGTGTTCTGTCCTTAGGCTCTTGTCCCGTTTACTTTAATGGTATATCAAATGTGAAAAATGAAAAGTTGTTATTTTGCAGTAAGGCAGGGTGACTTAATGATTAACACAAAATGGTAAACAATAATTGTAAATATATTAAGCATATGTTTTATTTTTTAAAATATTAGAAAAAATTTCAGAATCTCAGTGGCTTAAAAAGTAAGAAATTAATCCTTGCATACATGTTCTGCTGATCTAGCCTTGGCTGGGCTTGGTGGCACTACTTCAGGTTTTAGAGCATCTGGGCCTGTCTCCAAACTGCTGGTTGGAATGAAATCTGCTCTGTATTTCTCCCAGGAGCCTTTTACTAGTGGCCACCTGGGATATGTTCTTCTCATGGAAAATGGCACAAGTGTAACAGAAGAAGCCAATCGATACAGACACATTTAAAAATCTTGGTTCAAATATGTTCATATTCCACTATCCAGACAAAGTCATGTGACCAAACCCATGCAGGGCATGACTGTACACAAACCTCAAGAATGAGACTGAGACTAGGCATCGTGGCGCAGGCCTGTAAACCCAATGGCTCAGGAGGCTGAGGCAAGAGGATCATGAGTTCAAAACCAGCCTCAGCAAAAGCAAAGTGCTAAGCAACTCAGTGAGACACTGCCTCTAAATAAAATACAAAATAGGGCTGGGGATGTGGCTCAGTCATTGAGTATAGCTGAGTTCAATTCCTGGTACCAAAAAAATTTTAAAAAAAGGATGAGAGAGGAGAGTAAATACCTACCAAACAATAACCCACTGGATCACTGCACTATAAAAAGGAATATAATTCTTAAAGTTATCTATGATTTAAGGTTAGGCTTCATTGTATAAACAAATGGAAAACTTCTGAAGTCCCACTTCAGGGCATTGATTAGGCCCTATTTATTGTTGTATATACTGGTAGACAGTTGTGGACACCTTGTTGGCTGGCTCTGAGGCTCTTATACTTTCTGTTCTGGTGATAAACTGACCCAGGAAAAGCTCATTCGTCACGGGATGTTATCTTACTCATCCTCTCCATTTTATTCACTGAGCATGTCTATGGGTGGATCTTGCTGTAGTTTAAATGTTTATGTCCCCCTGCACACCAAATTCATATGCTGAAATCCTAACACTCAAAGTGCTAGTATTAGGGAATGGACTTTTGGAAGGTGACACCCAGTTGTGTTAAATATGCTCATCTTCCACTGGCCAGAGCAATTTACAAGACCAAGACCATGTAGTGCATGACTGAATACAACCCTAACAAATGACAAAGAGGGGAGCTATCTTATGCACTATAGAACTGAGAAAGACCTCTCACTCCTCCAAGTATGGTGGGACACAGGCAGAAGATGACATCTATGAACCAGAAAGTCCCTACCAGACACCAAATCTGCTAGTATCTCAGACTTGGAATTCCTGATCTACAGAACTGTGAGAAATGAATTTCTTCTATTTATAATCTACCCAGTTTATCATATTTTGTTATAGTAGTCAGTCATATTAATACAAAAACCAAAGCTCATTCTCTTTTGAAAATATTTTCTAAGTAGAAAAAAGGCATGATCTGATTTCTCTTTTGTATTATTTATAAAAATGATTATGGCAGTGTGTAGAATGGAGATACTGAAGGCAAAACAATCATTGGCGGGAGCAAGAACTTGAACTAAAACAGTAAGAGGGGAGGAAAGGAAAGGATATGCTTAATAAATGGTGAAACTAATGGGGCTTAAAAAATGGTTGAACTGAAGTTACATGAGGACTACCAAGTTTTTTAACTGGTGTGGCCAGGGGAAAGGTTGTTATTTCTGTTTTATTCATTAGCAATAAATATATTTTGCAAAAATCCATTAATATTTTCCACCCCAAATGATAGTATCTTAAGGATGAGAGAGACTACTAAAGGTTACTCATTATCACACCGGTACAGAAGGGTTCTTTCATAGCATCACAAAGATTTATTCATTTGCTACTAAACATTTTTTCCAGTGATTGGTAGACAACTTTTTGTACAATATTTATTTTCATTGAGTTTTAATAATAAGATATATAGCTTTGTAGTAATTTTTGGTTCTTCAAAAATATAATTTCTACCTCCTCTATCACTAGCTAGTTAGCTCTACTGCATATACTCCAGATGTTTAAGAATGGGACTTCTGAAACCAAATACCTTCCTTTAGAACCAGCTGACTTTCTTTTTTCTTCTTTCCCCCAAAATAAACTGTTGGTCTTAGCATTAAGTCAACTATAATTCTTGCATAATTTTTACAAAAAATAGTCCTTTTCTCCAAAAATAATAACAGGTTTATCTTAGTCATTAGTATTAATCCAAATAATTTTTGTCCATAGGGTTTGAAATGATCTAGCTTTAATTTCATCTGAAGATTTTGTTTAATATTCTGTATAAGAAACCTTCTATTTACTTTAATTTTATTTTATTTCTCAATACTAAGGATTAAATTCAGGACCTAGCACATGCTAGCTAAGTGCTGAACAACTGAGCTTTATTTCCAGCCCAATTTCAATGTTTTATCTCCTTGTTCATTCTATTTTCAGCTATCTTGTTAATTTAATTAGTATCTTTGATTTCCTAAAAACTGCTCAAAAAACATTTAACTCCAGATTTTATTGTTTTGCCCACTTTATTTATTTACTTTTCATCCTCTCTAGTAAGTCTAGTAGAGGGCCCTTTCTCAAGTTCCTACACATTTAAACAACTGATGGTTTATATTTATGACACTTGGGCTTGTTTACTAACAAATGCCACAGATCCCTCAGTCTATTCATATGAGAACATATTTTCTAAGATTTTTAGATTAGCTCTTATTTCTTTCTTTATCTGCTCTAAATTGCTATGCATTTTGTTGTTGAGAAAACTATTTTTCATTCATTCATTCATTCAGTTATTTTTATTCATTCATTGCATAATTACACCCAAACCACAATGACAGACATTGGCACAACAAGACAAAAACTTTGCAGCTCACAACTTAAAAGGACTCTGAAATTGAGCATATAACAGCAAGCCTTTTTCTAAATGTTGAAATAGACATACAGACAGGAGTAGAACACAGGGTCAACAAAGGCTTTTCAACAGAACAAGTACTTGCCTATGAAAAAAAGGAGTTTGTCTAACAAAGGAAGAAAGAACATTCCAAGAAAACTAATCAATTTGCACATACTAAGTGTTGGACTTTTTTCACACCAGAAATTATAAACTTTAAAAATGATATTCCAAAGATCTTCTTTTCTACCTTCCTATTTTTTTGTATTGTCTCTGGTCCATTCTCCTGGTTGCCCATAGTTAAGCCATCAAGAATTACACATATTTTATTAAGTTTATTCATTCTATTTCATATTACCTAAATCAGAGTGTCATCAAAATGCCTGTTATAACTAAAGATACTTATGAAAAGACGCTTAATCTGATTTGAAGAAAAGAATCAACAGTAGTTTTGTCACATTTTTGAATTAATGGATATAGGGAAAGACATTTGGAAAAAAGTTATTATCTATCTTTGAAAATAAATATTTCCAAAGAACTTGATTCTCCTCTTGCAAGCCTATGCTGAGCCACACATTTCTTTTACTTTAATGCATTCATTTCTTTATGGATGAATTATGCTGTGAGTTTTGGTCTACTTAACTGACTTGTTCATGCACTGTAATGAAAGAAAGGAATGCCAGTACACTAGAACTAAAAAGCCTGCCTTTGAATGTTCATGACAAAACAAAAGGAATAAGACAGCAACATCAGCAGAATACACAAATGTAGCAAAAAAAGAATTGCCAATCATACTACAACCTTAAGAAAATTTACTCAGTGAAAATAAAATATAAATCCATCCCTAGCACTGGCAGAAAAGAACAGTGCTCAAATTTAGTCCCACATTGGAATGAATGCTTTCATGACAGGATAACAAATGAAAATTGGACACATTTTCAGTGAAAAAGACACACTGCCAGATGGCTTCTTGGCAAAGGAAAGGGGAGAGTTGATTAAACTGTCATGTGATGACTTCAAATTCAGCAAAGTACAGCCTACCAACTTCTCATTGAGAAGAATAAAGGAGGACAATCAGGTACTACAAATGATTTTGAAATTATTAAGGTTTAACTACTTTGAAGTTCCATTTGTTTTCTGTCCTTGTTTTCAAAAGGAAAAACACAAAATTAATCTTAACTAAGAATAAAATTTTCTGCAGAATAAAACTTTCAGCTTCCTCAGAATTAAATCTTTAAAATCTTGGTGCAAACCCACTACTCACAAAACACATTTTGCTTTTCAAGACAAACATAATGTTCACATTCATCTATAGGCACTACTATTTCAAGGTAAATTAAGTTTTTGCAATCCTTATGATGCTGAAAAGCAAAAGAAGTTACAATAAAACATGTGCCAAAATATGATCATGTTCCCTAATGGACTTGTTACCCTTGTTTGTCTTTCATCTCTCTTTCTTCTTCTGGTAAGAAATCACTAGTTTGCTTCAAATCTGCACTGGCTCATCTGCAGGAGTTGTCAGTTTTATAGTTTCTAATCCTCCTGCTTTGGGAGAGCCAATGGCAATACTCCTCCTTGAGTCTCCACTGCTTGGTTCAGGGATGAGCACATAACTTACGTGGAGTAGTTGGCATCAATTTTGGAACTAGTTTAGATGCTGGATGAAGTCTCTGCTTCTGATACTTGCAGATGTTAAAGAGCATGCCAACTCATTATTGCCACATACTGCAGGCATACATAAGAATAAAAGATAACCCAGGAAGCCGACAAAAATGAGAGGAAAGGAAAGAAATAGTTCTGTTGGCATTGTTTTCATGATAGGCTTAAGAGCATCCCTGATCTTATAATTTCCAGTTATATGAGCCATTAATGTTTCTTTCTTTAATCATTGCCATTTTAAAAAGTTTCTTGACTAATATACTAAAAATCTGCTTGGGAGATGAATCACCTATAATTTTGTTTAACAGAAAGTTGAATCACCTATAACTTTGTTTAAGCTAAATAAGTAGCTTTCCAGAACAGTTTCTTTAAAAGAAATCCACAATTTCATGTATATGGTCCAAATAGTCTAAGACATTTGAGGGAAATGTCCATATCAAATAAATTTCCATTGTCCCACAGTGTAGTACTCACGAGACTTTTCAAAAATTATCCAATGAGAGTTTGCTCTCTTTCTAACTCTTTTAAAGAAGATTCCATAAAACGGTAGTGAGCATTTTCATTAAAATTATAATAATTCATGAATATTATCATAATAATATTTTGCTTTTACTTAGTACCTTCTGTATAGTTTGACATATTTTTATATATAGTATTGCATTTGCTTCCTATATCATCTTTCTAAAGAACCCACTTATTTGTGAGTAAGGTAATTGGTAGAGCTCCACCAAAACATCATTATCAAATAAACATCAAATGAAGAGTACCCACTCAGCTGTTGTTGTCTGGGTATTCCTCAGAAGTACAAGCAATAAATAATTCACTAGTGCTTTGATAATGGAAATGGGAATAAAATTTACATTATACAACAATGAAATTTCTAATTAAGAAACGCAATTAGATCTGATTTCTGAATTTTCAATTCTCATTTTGAAGCTGCAGAGTCTCTTAAGCTGTTCTTCCTTTATAGGGCTGACTTTCCCAGATTATCGTTTCACCCATTTGTTCTCTCTTTCTATTATTTGTACATAGTTGTTTATACTCTATCCACTCCTGGCAGCCATACCTACATCCTTCACTCCCCTCATCAAAAGAATCAACATGCCTTAAAACATGCTTGTCAAAGCTTAGGTGCCCATAAATCATGCATATAAATCAACTAGAAATCTTTTTACAATGCAGTTACTGATTTAATGTGTTTGGGAAGGTCACTTGTCTGGAACTTAGGATTTCTAATAGCTCAGGTGACATCAATATATTAATTTTGAGGACCACTCTTTGAGTAGCAAAGATTGAAAGATAAAGTATAACAGTTATTGCCAAACCTTCTCTCTCCCTTTGCAATACAAGTTTGTGCCAGTCTACTTTAATGAGACATAATTTGCTGATCTATAAAATGAGAATAAGGATATTCATATTATTTCAATATAGTAGGATAGAAATGCTCAGCACTTGGGTCCTCCTCTGCAAAGATGAACCAAAATAATGTGCACAGTCCCATATTGAGGTTAGTGACTATGGGAGAACACTGAGATCAGCAAGAGAGAGAGAGATCAGAACCTGGTAAGAGGCAAAGACCTGAGACAGCAGCCTAGCAAGAGAAACCAAACATCCTAACATGTTACCTGGCTCCACAGAAGGGACCTGAAATCTGCACAGAGGCCTTACTTTGGAAAAGGATCTTACATCATCTTCCAGTGAACCACCAAGGGTCACAGCTGGAAGTCATCTTGACCAGGGACCTACTGTCAAATTAGAATTGCTATGGAGGTCAGAAGTTGCTTCATATTTTCATCTCTGGTCCCCCACAGATATTCTACTGCACTGGCTCAGTGGGTAGCTATCTTGCAAACCCAAGTTGGCCCAGCGGAGTGGCTCAGACTCTAATCTTCTGAGTGCTCTGGACTGTAGGGGATGGTTGCTGACACACAGAAGGGGAGCAGAGGGTGACGCTCAGGAACTGAGAGATCAGGAAGCTTGTTCACTGAGACATGAGGAATGGTCAGCTGTGTGTGGATTTTCCATGGGGTCAGACTGAAGGCAGTCACCCACATAGTTCCTGCCACACCTCCCTCTGCTGCTGATAGGACAGGAAAAGAACACCATGTTTCCATGGCTGCCTGCTCACAGTTCTAAAGCAGCTTAGAACAACATGGTGACTCCAGCTGGGGTGGCAGTGATGTGGAGGCAGGGAAAGGTGATGGTAGGGCAGTCATGCCAAGACATGCCCAAAGAAGAAAAAAAGAGGAACTTTGCTTGGACATAGCAGCACCTGCACTCATCTGCTCCTGGGCAGCCCTTACAGTTCAAAGAGCTGGTAGGGATGGGGAGCTAAGCTCCAGCTGTCATCCTGATCTAAGGCGTGTATGGCAGGGGGTGCTCCATAGTGGGCAAGCTCAATATTAGAGAGCAAAATCACATGTCCTATGCCATCACACCTACTCTGGTCACATCCAACCCTTGTCTGATCATGCTGCTGTCAGGATGGGGTGTAAGCACTACAGAAAGTGTGCTGTGGTTCCTGCCATTGCCTCTTTTTTGACATGCTTGGTTCCTCACCATTACCTAGTTACAAGACAAGTGCTTCAGTTTCCTCATTACTGCTGATGCTACCAGTGCCAGAGGCATTTGCTAGTAACACAGTTAACATCAATACCACTGGATACCCAGGTTATCACCTGATAGGGGCCATCATTTCCACTGTAGAAGTGGGACCCTCCAACTCTGGCATAGTATGTGTCCAAACTTACAAATAACAGTCAAAGAAATATAGGAAGATAGCACCATGATGCCAAGCAGAAAAAAATATAACCTAATATTACATAACAAACTGACACCCCAAGACACATTTTCAGTGGAAAGCCATTTTGCAAAAAGGACATGCATAAAAGTAGAAGAGAGATCTCATTCAATAGATGTGCAAATCTCAACACAGTAACACAAGATATAAGAAAAACAAAGGTAATACGATATCTCCCAAAAGATGATAACTCCAGCAACAGATTCCAAAGAAATGAAAATGCATAAATTATCTCATAATGAATTTAAGTGATTATAAATGGCTCAATAACATCTTAAAAAGTACACATAAACAGTTAAATGAAGTTAGGAAGACTTTACTGGATATGAATGAGAAATTAGACAAATTTTTAAAAATTTTGGAAAAAGCCAAAAAGAAATCTTGGAAATGAAAAGTACAATAAGTCAAAGAAAAAGTCAATTGAAAGTCTCAACAATGCATAGCATAAAGCAGAAGAAGGAATATCTGAAACTGAAAACAGGTACTTTGAAATATCCCATTTGTACATTTTAGAAAAGAAGAAATAGTGAAGAAAGCATTCAGGATCATTGGGACACAATTCAACAAACAAATATCTAAATATTTGGAATACCTGAAAGTGAAGAGATAAAAGTTAAGGAAATAGGAAACAAATTTAATGAAATAACAGCAGAAAGCTTCCCTGATCTCGGGAAAGACATGGATATTCATGTACAGGAACATATAGAACCCCAAAAAGACATTGTCAGAAAAGATCTTCACCATGACATATGATAGTCAAATTGTTGGAGGACAACACAAAGATTCTTAAGTCTGCAAAAGTACCAAGATATATTCAAGGGAAGTCCCTTTATATTAACAGATTTCTTATCAGAAACTGTGAAGGCAAAGAAGGAATAGAATAACATATTCCAAAGACTGAAAGAACATAACTGCAACCAAGGTTACTATAACCAGCAAGCCTATCCTTCAGAAAACAAGAAATAAAGATCTTCCAAGAAAAGAAAAAAATTAAAGGAATTTATGACCACTAGACCAGCCTTATAATAAAAACTTAAGGGAATCCCACATCACGGAGTCAAAGAAGATAACTATGATCATGATAGCATGTAAAAGTATAAATCTAATTAGAAGAGTAGATGTACAAAAAAGAAACAAAAGAATCAAACATTATCAACACAATAAACCATCAAACTACAAAGATGAAAAAGAGAAGGGGGAAAAAAGCAACAAATATTCAAAACAACCAAAAGAAAATCAATAAAATGACAGGAAAAAGACATTACATTTTAATAATAATCTTGAACAAAAATGGATTAAATTCTTCAATTAAAATACATAGTTTGACTGAATGGATTAAAAAAGTGCTACTTATAAGAAACTCACTTCACCAGTAAAGCACACATCGATTCAAACATAGATTCAAAGTGAAAGGATGGAAAATTATATTCCAAGCAAATGGAAAACAAGCAGGAGTAGCTACCTACAGAATAGGAGAAAATATTTACCAGGTATTCATCTGATGGAAGGTTAATATTCAAAATACATTAAGAAATTTAAAAACTAAATACAATAATTAAATTTTAAATTCAGTTAAAATAGACAAATGATCTGAATACATTGAATCTCAAAAAAAAATTACAAATGGTCAACATATACATGAAAAAAGGCCAAATATCATTAGCCATCAGGGAAATGAAAATCAAAACTACAACATGATACCATCTAATCCCAGTTAGTATGGTTATTATTTTTTAAAAATTACAAATATCAGTGTTAATGGGAGAAAATGGAACTCTCATATACTGCTTGTGGGAATGTAAATTAGTATAGATACTACAGAGAATAGAATGAAGTTTACTCAAAAAATTAAAATAGAACTACCATGTGATCCTGTTTTCCCACTCCTAGATGATATCTATATTTATATATTCAATATGCCAAAAAGGTACCTGCATGTCCATATTTATGGTAGCACTCTTCAAAGTAACTAAGATATACAATCAATCTAAGTGCTTATCAAGAGATGAATAAATGAAGAAAATATGGAATATATATACAATGGAGTAAAATATAAAAAATGAAATCTTATCATTCATAACAAAATGGATGGAAGATATTGTATTAGGTGAAATTAGCCTAATTTCTAGGGAGACAAATACTGCATAATCTCTCTCATTTGTAGAAACTTTAAAAAGTAGACCTGAATTATTACTAGGGATTGGGAAAGGTGCAGGGGCTGGGGAGAGGTTAGAAGAAATGTGTTTGAATATGATCAATGCACAGTGTATATATATATGGAAATATTAAACTGAACCCCACTAATGTGTATAATCAAAACACTAATAAATTTTAAAAAATATGTCCATCTTGTACATAGTTATTATGAAGTTTAAATAAGATTTTGGAATGAATGTGCTTGGGAAACCTTCAACAATTACCTAATGGGAGGTGTTATGATATTTGAATTGTATTTATGTATTTATGTTATCATTTAATGAATATAAAATCTCTACTCACATAGGGTCCTATGTTAGGTGATGAAAGTACAAATGAGACATTATTTCTCCTTTTATGGATCTTGTAGGAAAGCAAGGTGTCAGGCTATTATAAAATCAAAGTTTTAGTTACAAATTGTGAAATCATCTAAAAAATGTAAATGACAACACTTAAACATCTTCAACAAATGTCTGTAGGTGACATTTGGCCTAATGTAGAAAGATGAGTAATAATTAACAAAGAGAATAGAGAGTGTTCAGGCAGAAGGAACTAAACATGCAAACATTTTGCAGGAAGATTGGGCTTGGCTTATTCACACGACCATATATTGTGTTCAACACTTCACCAGTTGTTTCCTTCACATTGATTATCGTGACACATTGTTGTTTATTTTTCTTTTATATTTTAAGGGAAGAGTGTGTAGTTCTATCATCAGAACAGCAGATTTCCCAACTCTTAATTTACCTATCAGTTTATTGACTGCATACAATGATGAAACATATAGCCTACGTTCCCCAGTTTCTTTTAATGGAAGACATTTTACTGTGTTAATAACCCACCTTGAGCCGGGCGCGGTGGCTCAAGCCTGTAATCCCAGCACTTAGGGAGGCTGAGACAGGAGAATCGCGAGTTCAAAGCCAGCCTCAGCAATGGCGAGGCACTAAGCAACTCAGCAAGACCCTGTCTCTACATAAAACACAAAATAGGGCTGGGGATGTGGCTCAGTGGTCGAGTGCCCCTGAGTTCAATCTCCAGTACCAAAAATAAATAAATAAATAAATAACCCACCTTGTTTTAAGAATCTTTGAAGTACCTTTTTTTTTGTCGTAATTCTGACTTCTAAAGTTCAAAGTACTTAAAACTTTATTTTAAAAACAATAACAGTAAACATGGGGAAAAGTTGAAAGAAAAAAGATGCATTAGGGGTAATTTACACAGGCAGAGGGAGTAAGCATGGGTAGGAATTTACAGAGGCAAGGGAGTAAGCATGGGTAGGAAACTTTAGACCAGCATGGCTGTGGAAGGTCTGTGAAAGTAAAC